>JACEIK010001578.1:216684-237511 GCA_018107945.1 Datura stramonium | reverse complement strand
GCAAAACAACGCTAATCATGTTGGTTAGTATAAAATCACACTTCCGTACAATTTACATGAGAATGTACACACATTATTGGACAAACAAAGCAAAAGCTATTCATTTGAGTATCGATTTGGCATATAAATATGCTCCTGATCAAATATAACTGAAAGGAGATACAACAACCTTGCATGAAATATACATATACATATTAGCATAACCACTTTAATAGGTTATTCATTAACATAAGGTCAACTGATTCACAAAATATTATAAACTGAACCAATACAGAGGACTAAAGCTGTGACTAATATCATAGAGAGTCCCCGACTTTCTAAGGGAGAGTCCCTAACTATCAAAAGGAGAGTTCCTGACCATCGAAGGGGAAACATTCTCAGCAAGAGAGAGTCCCTGACTATTTAAGGGATAGTGTTCTCTGTGGCTGACTAGGGATGTGAGTCCCGATGGACTAAGGGCAACATGCTCAGCTGGTAACTAGGGATGTGAGTCCCGACAGACTAAGGGGAAATGTTCTCAGCTGGTGACTGGGGACGTGAGTCTCGACAGACTAAGGGGAAACGTTCTCAGCTGGTGACTAAGGATGTGAGCCCCGAAACACTAAGGGGAAACATTCTCAGTTGGTGAGTAGGGATATGAGTCCCAGCCGGCTAGAGCTAGTCTAAATTACTACTGCTAATCAGAGACAAGAACATTCACTGTTTTCATCATACAATATTCGTTTCAAAAGAATTAGGGCTACTTTCTAATACACACAAGCTCAACAATATGAAATATCATTCTCATGCTTTATCATCATAATTTACATTGTCACGAAACCAATTCAATATTTGCTTCAAACATCTTACACTAACGAGCATTCTATAGAGTCACATTATGCACTATACTTTCACAACATTCCAATTCCGAATTCATCTCATTCGACATGTACCAAGGGTCATGCATGATCCATAGGTTCATTTCATACTTTATCGTAGTTGCATTTCTTCATTTATTTAGATTTATGGACAACCCGTACATTTAACTCATACCTCATCATTTACAATAAAACCATGGGAGGAGCATACATTTTCATTTCATAAGACCTATTTCATAAGTTACTCCAATTCATGAGAAAGATGCAATAATTAGGCCATTATCATAGATTCACCTCATACCCAATCTATTCAAACGAAAACATAGTGATAATATATAATTTACTTTCAATTGTTCAAGCCCATAAACTCCCAAATCATCTCAACATAGTTATCAATGGCATAATCGGGTTATTAGGGATAATCATACGATATTCACATATTTATACATGGACACGAGTTACGATGATAATCAAGTGAACAATAGTAAAGTCCCATTCAAAGTCCAAACCAGTTTATGAAGAATATTCTATACTCAGGCATTTCCATCACCTTACCCACAATTCAAGACAACCCATTAATCTATATCCAAAATTAATTCATAATCATAGTAGATTTTAGCATTCAAGAAAATGTAGAATAAATTACCCATCACATGAACCATAGATCATACTTTTCTAGATTATTTGAAATCAGGTTTTTAATTAAACATCTTGGGGCACAAGGATGGAAGAATATCTTTGTTGAAGAACCCACATCCTGTGTAGAAGAAACCCTACTCGAAATTTCCCTTGAAGCTTTGATGAACACCTTGGTGAAATTCTTGAAACTTGAGAGGAGAGGAGGAAGAAGGGTTTGAGAGAGTATTTTGAGAGAATGAGAGATTAGTCTTAGAAAAACCCTTAAAAACGTCACCTAAAAAGCCTTTAACGACGCCACATGAAAATTGGGAGCATAGGATTTTACCAAATTACCCCTGAGAAAACATGAAAAATTCATTGACCTAGGACCACGATCCTCACCATGAGTCGTTGGTCCTCACCACGATTGGTGGTGACCTTCCATTAGGTGCACTGGTCTGGTTTCACAGTTTCAGCTCCTTCATCCCACGACCAACGTAACGAGTCGTTAACTGCTCTAATGACTCGTTGAACCCACTCGTCAGGTACACTGGAACTACCTCACGGCTTCATCTCCTCCCATCTAATGACTGACATGACGAGTCATTGCCACACCTGATGACACATCATATCCTTCCGTCACCCCTATTGGTCCAAGCCTTAAGAGCCTTCCCACGATTGACACTACAAGTCGTTACTAGCTCCAATGACCCGGTACGACCATCCGTTACCACTGACTAGGAACCCTTTTTCCCACGCAACGACTGCTTCCATGACCCGTTAGAGGGACTAACGACTCGTTGGATGAGTCGTTCTGATGCCACTTTGTAGATTTACTATAAAGCTCCTTTCAACACCAGGTTTTTAAATCTTGGGAACTTTTGGGGTGTTACCATATCTCCCCCTTGGGGAAATTTATCCTCGAATGTTGGCTAAACATACTGAAAAGATATATATGAACTAAAATCCCAAAATCATATTACACACCAAAACTGGATATCTACATTGAACATGCATACCATGGCACAAGAGAAACCGAAGGACATGCTACCAACACAGATCTAGATAGAACACTGAAAAGGATTCTTACCCTTTATCTGGCACTGAACTAGTATAGACTGAACCTTCAAACTCAAAAACGCTTCTTGATACTAAGCTAGAATTCACGATATCTAATCTAACTAAGGGTAAGGAATTCATGATCATCAGTCATTCTCGACATCTAAAACTGAGCACATATATGAGATAACCTAGTTCTACTAAACTATTAAGCAACTTCTATAGACTGAGTTCGAGCTGATCATACTAGAAAACATGAGCTGACACACATAACTGATTCGTAACATGCAGATGAGCCTAAAGGATTCGTAGAGCAAGATTGATATCACATACTCACCATCTCCCCCTTAGCTTAATGCCATCATTATAAGGATCCTGAATCTTTCTTAAGGTCAGGCTAATTTACTAACTCCTAGCTTCTCTTTCACTTCTAACCTCCACCGCCAGCCTTACACTAACAGCTATTCACATCATACGTCGACACCCTCATTCCAAAAATCACTACAGAGCCTCTTATTCAATACTAGGGTTGGAAACATACAAGGGGTAACACAAGATTAACAACATACCTGTGGCCACTACCGGCGATTTTCCCTTATCCTGGTGTGCTGCTACAGCATAGGGGCAGTTTTGGCGATGCCTGCCACTCGGGTTAGAGGATGCACCCTGCTAAAATGGATGGGCTATCCGAGCTACTGAAGAGGTGGCTGAGAATCTAATCTTGCCTCGCTTAGCCGCTGCGTAATCTCAGTGCTTATGGCCTACCTTGCCGCACCAAACACAAACATCTGAACCGGCCATGAATACTCCAAAATGGTGCTTCCCACAGCTCATACACAATGGGTACATAATCTCCATTACTCTGGGATTTTACGAAGCACTGGTTGTCGAAGGTGCTGCGGCGGATAATTTCTACTGGCAACGTGAGCGATGTCCGCCACTCGACCTCTGCTAGGAGAACTCTAGATCTCCAGTCCTAACCCTCTTGGCCTCTCTATCTTTTTCTCTCTCCTGTTCAGTCCATCTATTGAGCGATTATCACCAAGCGTGGAAAGTCTATGTCCCTATGTAACATGGCAGCCCTGCACTCTTTAACTAAGGAGTCTGACACTTGTTCACAAACCTGCTCACTCGAGCCCGCTGGTCGGCCACCATCTCCAGTGCATACATGGTTAACCGAGTAAATTCCAATGCGTACTCCTAGACACTCATGTCATTCTGTTTCAAGTTAATGAACTCTGCCATCTTTGCCTCCCTCAACTCCCGAGGGAAAAACCTATCCAAGAATGTTGTCATAAATTCATCCCAACCTACGGGACCCGTTCCGATCCCCCGACTCTCTCTCCATTGACAAAACCATATATAAGCAACTCCTTTCAGCTGGTATGAGGCTAAGTCTACACTCTCCGTCCCCATCAGCCCCATGATTTGGGTGATCTTCTGAATCTCTACCAAGAACTCATATGGGTCCTCACCTACCTTTGACCCTAAGAATCCAGGTGGGTTTATCCGGAGAAAATCTCTTATCCTTGATGCCGCTTCATTTCCATTATGAGGAACACGAGCCATCACCTGGTGGTTAATCTGGGCGGTTAGGGCCTGCGCCAACATGTGAAAGGCTTCTCGGAACTCAGCATGAGTAAAATGGTCGTCCATTAGGTTCGCTGGGGCTGGTGGTACCTGCTGGCGATCATTACCATTTCTTCTTCCATTTTCTCATTTAGGAGGCATTATATGCGAGCGCGTAAAACATGAGTTAGGGAAGGAACTGTTTAGTGCTGCATACTATATGCATGATAAGAATAATGAAGAAAAGGGAACATTCCTAAAATGTCTCATGGCCTCTTCGTCATAAGTGTGGTGCGCTTCACACCTATGAAGAAGACTCTACATAACGCGACTTTTAGACACCCTAGGACACTCTAAACCTTTGCTAAGATACCAAGTTTGTCATGACCCGAGTTCACACCCTAGCCATAACACAGGACAAGGAACCTCGAAAGGCTCCTCGTCAACCCATGGCATGATCATAGCATAACACTTAACAATAGAAATGACCAACAACATGAATAAGCGGAAGCTAATAGCAAGAATCTAAAAGAAACCATGAGAACAACTTTTAACAACACTTAGATATAATGTTGAATCTGTCTAGACAAGTCTGAAAGTCTTATACAAAATTGATGAGTTGTTGGGACAAACCCCCCGCTAACTCCTAAAATCTAAAAACCGAAACATAAGGAAAATGAAACATAAATCACGTCCTTGGGAGATGAGGACTCACCATTAGCAGCTGGGAGAGGATGAAACATATCTAACCATGAGGTTGATTCTTGATACCTGAATCTATATCATGAAATGATATAGCACATAAAGGCGTGCGGCCAGTATCTGGAATGTACTGAGTATGCAGGAAGCGTAAATAAACTGAAACATACAAATACACAAAAATGAAATAAATCAAACACACATTAATAGTAATATAACTAGAAGGAGATACAACAACCTTATATGAAATTTATGTATACATATTAGCATAACCACTTTATAAGGACATTCATTAACATAAGGTCAACTTATGCGCAAAATATTATAAACGGAACCAATACAGAGGTCTAAAGCCGTGAATGATATTATAGAGAGTCCCTGACTATCTAACGGAGAGTCCCTGACTGTCGAAGGGAGAGTCCCTGACTGTTGAAGGAGAAACATTCTTAGCTAGAGAGAGTCCCTGATTGTTTAAGGGAGAGTGTTCTCTGATATAGAGAGTCACTAGCTGAATAGGGATGTAAATCCCGATGGACTAAGAGAAACATGCTCAGATGGTAACTAGGGATGTGAGTCTCGTCAGACTAAGGGGAAACATTCTCAGTTGGTGACTAGGGATGTGAGTCCCGACAGAATAAGGGGAAACGTTCTCAGCTAGTGACTAGGGATTTGAGTCCTGACAGACTAAGGGGAAACGTTCTCAGCTGGTGACTAGGGATTTGAGTCCCACCCGACTAGAGCTAGTCTAAATTACTACAACTAATCAGAGACAACATTCAATGTTTTAATCATACAATATTCATTTCGAAAGGATTAGGGCTACTTTCTAATACACACAAGATCAACAGTCTGAAATATCATTCTCGTGCTTTATCATCATAATTTACATCATCACGGAACCTATTCAACACTTGCTTGAAATATCTTACACTAATGAGCATTCTATAGAATCACATTATGCACTATACTTTCACAACATTCAAATTCTGAATTCATCTCATTCGACATGTAGGATAGGGTCATGCATGGTCCATAGGTTCAATTCATACTTTATCATAGTTACATTTCTTCATTTATTTAGATTTACAGACAACCCGTACATTTAACTCATACCTCATCATTTACAACAAAACCACGGGAGGAGCATACATTTTCATTTCATAAGACCTATTTCATAATTTACTCCAATTCATGAGAAAGATGCAATAATTAGGCCATTATCATAGATTCACCTCATACCCACTCAATTCAAACGAAAACATAGTGATAATACATAATTTACTTTCAATTGTTCAAGCCCATAAACTCCCAGCTCGTCTCAACATAGTTATCAATGGCATAATCGAGTTATTAGGGATAATTATATGATATTCATATATTTTAAACATGGACACAAGTTACTATGATAATCAAGTGAACAATAGTAAAGTCCCATTCAAAGTCCAAACCAATTTATGAAGAACATTCTATACTCATGCATTTCCATCATCCATGTTGGCCACAATGTTCTTCAGGTACTTACTATATTTTGGAACTTCCTGTAAAAGCTCCACCAAAGGAATGTTCACATGTACCTACTTCAACAAGTCAAGATACTTTGTGCTAGTTCTATCCTCCTTCTACTTTTGAAACCTCTCTGGGAATGGGGGCGGTGGTCTAGCTACTACAAATTCTTGTTGTGAGTTTCTTGACTCCCTGACCTCACTCCTGGACTTCTCAATTTTCTCATCATCAATCTTCTTTTCTCTAGGGACAACCTCACCCAGTTCCTTACCACTGCACAAAGAAATTGTTCTCACATTTTCTTTGGGAATCTTCTTTGTGTTACTCGGAAGTGCTCTCTTTGGCCTATTCATTTTGGGCCAATTGCCCCATATGATTCTCAAGCTCATGGATGGATTTTTGCATCTTATTCACTACCTGAGTCTGTTGCACTATCCATGACTTCATTGTCTCCTCAAGAGAACAGCTCAACTGTTGGCCCTGAGGCCTTTGATAACCATTCTAGGGCCTTTGGAAGTTCTGGTTCCCTCCCTATGAGGTATTTTCTGCATTTAGGTACCCCTAATTATATCCATTACCTGCAAAACCTCCACCACGATTTTGTTTTCCCACAAAAAATACATATTCAGAATTAAGTGGACAACCTAATAAGAATGGCCTTCTCCACATGCTTCACACGACGGTGGTGGAGTCTGCACCTGATGTACCTGTTGTACTTGGCTTCCTTCTAGTGTGGTCACAAGTTAGCTAATTACATTCACCAGCTAGCTAATGTCTTCTCTGATTATCGCAACACTATCTACCTCAATCTTTCCTGGTACCTTCGTTGCTGCGAATCCTCTACCCGAGTCTTGATATTCCTGACTTTCTGCTGACATGAGGTTCAAAAGTGCCTCAATTTCATCATAACTCTTGGACAGAATCTATCCCTATGCGGTAGCATCAGGTAGGATATTAACTCGGGCTTCGGACCCTCTATAAAGTTGTGTCCAATTATCTCCTTAGGAAGCATGTGGTATCAACATTTGATAATTTCCAAATATATTCTTAAATCAAAGAATATACACAGTCATTGTATCAAAACAAGTAACTGGACGAGTGCTGGGGTCGAATCCCACGAGGACTAGGGAGTGATGGATTCAAGCATCGATTGAGAAGTTGATTTTAGCTTGCACCATATAGATTTAACATAAAAACAAGGAAATGGTGGGAATAAAATTTGCGGAGAATTACACAAATTTGTTTAGTAAACTCAAAATAAAAGGATCAACTAAGTTGTAGACAATATTTGTGAAATACTAGAGGTGTGATGTAGATGAATTACTAATTAGATAGGAATGGACCAGGTTATCTTCATAAGTTCAATAAATGTAAATAATCTTAGGAAATGGGTAGCCTCAGCTTCCCATCCTATTGACTACCCCTAACTAAAGTTTTCTCAAACTCTAGGTGCAATTTAACACACCCGAATTGATTTGGATTAACAACTTCACTATTCCTAGCTATTAGTTTCTAATTAGGAAGGAGGAAGTAATTTCAGCTATTACTAGCTTAGTTTTACAATCTCACATCCATACACACTGCTAGATTCCCTTCCAATACTTAATTATTCTCTCCCGAGCAACAATCAAGCAAGTATAGATAGACCTATATCATCATCAATAGATCTTCATTAATAGATTGAAAGGAATACAATAGATTTATACTTAATTGAACATTATGAAGTTAACTCTAGTAATACCCAATCCAATTATGTATTTATCATCACACACCTCTAGTTAATGATTTTAGCTACTCATAGTTATGAAATTCAAAAACACAATCATCAAAGACGTCATTGAATTTAATAAGAAGAGTAGATAAATATAAAGAACAATTATCCTTAAACTATAGCTGAAACTAAATAATACCAAAGAAGAAAAGAGAGCAGAGATCTTTTACAACACTCAATAAAAATCTCTTTTCTCAGCTATAAAATGGTATTCAGCTAAAAAGGAAAGATGATGTGATGTGTACTTGTTTTTTGCTTTTGTTGTGTGCAGATGCGTAGGATTGAAGAGAAGAGCTAAAATTGTGTAAAATGGAGGAAATGAGCAGAAGTGGCGAAATGCAGGTGTTAACCGGTGAAACGCCGGTTAAAAAGATGAAGGTCACTGCCTTGTCAGAGAGATGCCACCGGCAGTTCACGAGTCACCTATGGCAGGACGCCGGTTCATTCACCGAATGACACTCAAAAAAGTCTTTAATTGGCATTTAAGGTATGGAGGTTCATAGTTTGGCATCGTCGAAATGCCGAGTGAACTGCCGAAGTTTAGTAGAAATGACTGAAGAAGAAGAGCAAGTATCCGGCAGTTCACGGATTTCATCGGTGAACTGCCGATGCCTTCGCCGGTTCCAGAATGATGCTATAAAGGGTAAAATTGTCCATTGCTGAGAAAAAGAAAAAGTACCCTACTTTTCAGGGTATAAACAGAAAGAGAAGTACACTACAGAAGGAGAGGAGAAGAGAGAGGAAGAAGATAGAGAGATAAGCCAAGTACACATCACATCAGTACTTTGAATGCATTACACATCAATGGTATTCAGCTAAAAAGGAAAGATGATGTGATGTGTATTTAGACTTCGCTGACCACCTGGACTATGAAAACCCAAAAATACTAATCATGTTCACCAAAAAGAGAAGGAAATACCCAAAAAGAACAAAACAATGAAGGTGTTTCAAGAAGGCAACGACTTTTTATCATGTAAAGATTTTTGAAAGGAATCATTAACCACACAAGGGCAATTATCAACCATGTAGCACACATAGCATCTCAAGTTCTAATCACTAAAAATTCAAAGCTTGCCTTTGAGTTTGCACTCCTTATTCTATGCCCATATGAACTCTAAATGATCTTGCATCCTTAAAAGGAATGATTCCACTCACCAAATATAAGGATCCCTATTCTCTTGACTCTTTGATCATTTGAATGCATACCAGGGATCAATTGGAAGGGACACTCACACTCACTCTCCCAAAAGAGATCTTCATGCATACACTTGACCCATAGACTTGTCCTGCATGTAATTCGCCACTAAAGTAGAGTAGCTGCACCTAGAAACATTTAGGACTTGTGGGTTGTCATGTAGGATTAAGGTCAGGGTAGGATGAACATTTGGGTGTAGTGACTAGATCCTCCCTAATGCTTTTCGTGTCATGCCTTGCAATAATTTTTCTCACTCAACCTCCTTTCTCTTTCTTTTCTTGTTGATGCCTTTCATTTCATTAATAATCCCCCTTATAATCCCTCTTTAGCTTCTACCACAAGCCTTATTACCTCAAGAGGGAACACCAATTCACACAATTAGTCTTTTTTCTTTTTGGATTCATCTTTGTGTGCACTTTGGATAAAGGTGATGTTCCCTTTACACTATAATTCTTGTCTTCCCCTTTGTTTTGCATATCCCCAAACTTAGGCTCTTGCCTCATTTTTCACATTTTCTTTTCTCATTCCTTTCTTCTTGGGCATTAAGCCCTGCTTCAGCACTTACTTTGTCCTTAGCATTTAGGGAGAATGGGGACAAAAGAGGTATTAAGAATGGTCTTAAGGCTTGTAATGTGGTTTCCAAGGAATGGTTTTAAGGCTCAAAATTGGCTCACAAGGATTAATGATCATGGAGGGCGTATGGTTGAAGTGGCTTGACAACTGAGGGCCTAAACTCATTTCCTTGGTGCAACTACATCTAGGATTTCGCCTTGAATCATATTTAGAGATGTAATGCACAAGTTAACAAAAATATGCTCGCCACACAAAGCATCATTCTTAAAGGGTCTACAAGAGTCATTTTCCAAAACAAAACATCCCCTTAGGACATCAAGAAAGCAAACATCATAAGTCAAGCAGGGAATTTACAACGTACTACAAAGATTACTATGCTACGATGTCAACACTTGCTCATTATCTTCATTTTCATGCCCTTGTTTTCACATTTTCATACCAATCACAGAAAAATTTTTACTTGATGCCTCTTAAAACAACTTCACAACAAACTCAAAGTGACATGATGTTTCCCTTAAGAATGTCTCCTCTTAATCCATCATCAAGAAAAGCCAACCTGGTTCAACAACAAAATTAACTGAAATAAAAGGATGCTCCTTGGGCAAGAACCGCGGTATAAAGAAAACCCTCGGAGTTTTAATTTCTACACTACTCTATTTACAATGGCAAAAATGAAACATAATTCAAAAATTATCAACACACAATTCAAAAATTATCAAGTCAGAATAACATTAATTCCCCAAGGACAATAATCAATCCCTCCCCCAAACATAAATCAGACATTGCCCCTAATGGAACCTACAAGAAAGACAAGAAGGTAAAAGAGATATCCTGATCATATCAAGTGATTGGGTCTTGGCTTCCAAGTATAAGTGATAGCATCAAAAATCCAAGAAGTTGTGTCTTTTGCTGCAGGTTGCATGGGATTTGGTGGGAGTGTGATAGGTAGACCATGGCTTGGTGCGACCCATCTATCCGGGAGGGTCCGAATCTCATAATATGATGTTGTTGTCACTCGCCCCGAGGCCCACGAAGGATCAACATCATACATCGAATGCATTTGAGGCGGAGGAGGTGGTCTATGGTGGTGCTTTTCCTCATCAGACATAATATCTGCATTATTGTGGTAGCCAACCCACCAATCATCTGGAGGACTTCAGGGTGCTTCGACTTGTGGTGGTACGGCCTCAGGGTCATAGGGCATTGGTCGGTTGGTATATGCAGTATATGTGGCCACCTCCTGCTGCAATGTGGTCGCTTCACTTTCAAGAACATCCACTTTTGAGCCTAAGTGTGTCAACTTGTCCATGACAGGCTGCAAGGCTTTCTTAAGGGCACTTTGGATCATGGACGGGATAGCCTTGGATAATCGTACAAGTTGATTCTCATGCATCTTTTCCCTTTGTGCAATATTAAGTAAATCCAGGGGCAGAGAAATTTGGGACACGCCTGCATTAGCTGGGGCAGTAGCTATTGAGAAGATGCCATGGGTGATGGTGGAGTCATGTTCCCTGCATACCTTGCCCGCTTTATCATTGGGCCCGCTTTGTCTATCTTGGTGTCCAAAGTAATCACTCCATGGTCTTGTATAGTCTTATCCAATGAGTGCCACAAAGGACACTCAGCCCTCAAACACAACATACTTAATAAGGAAGATAAGGGCAATGCTATGGCTTGTTGTTTAGCTTTTTGCTTGAACTGATCAGCAATAATCTCTCCCATATTAATGTGCACATGCTTCATTATGCACTCAAGAAGAATCATCACTTCAATAGGAACCTTTGATGTATTCTGAGAGGGCATCAACCTAGAACAGACCAAATCTAACGACATGCGAGCGTCGAATTTTAAATCACACCTATGAGGCCTTTGGACACAACCTATTGTGGTTGGCATTGTTCAATTACGTGAGATACCCATTGGAATTGGTTCTCCTTGTCTTCTATCTTCTGACGGAGGATTGGATGCGGTGAGATTGGTTCCTCCCAATACAATGAGTTGATTTCTTCAGGTGTGACTTGAACCTCCTGCCCTCGCACCCAAACTGATGTTAGGCATGGGAACGCTTCAGTGCGATCTTCCAGCTTCATTAGCTGTTGTTGTGCTCTATATGATGCATAGAATTCCCACACTAGCTCCGGGAAGTATGGGTCAACTGGTATGGTAAATATGCCCTAATCACGCATTCCAATATGATGATATATGTCTGGGCATACAGTTTTTAATGATTCCACATCAAATTTAGCTTCTTCATGGATGACATATTTTTTTTAAGATTTTGTAAAAGTCCTCCATGCCTTTTAGCCCGAATCTCTCTTAAGGGGTATTTGCGGGCACAGATGCTTGGCCTGTATGAGAATCCTGGTTGGTAGAAATAATTGCGCAAGAATATGTTAGTATTTGACAATAATATGTAGCTCAAAAGTAAAGCAACAGAGGGAAATTAATGAGTGATTGATGTACCATCGGTGACTCGCCGGTGAGCCGTAGTTACATTTTGCGAGTTGCCGATGAATCACCGGTTGACTCAGAAAAGGGTCCAGCACTGGGCATCGCAGCATCTCACCGGTGAACCACCACTGGTGATTCACTCACTGCAAAATTACTTCTAAATATCCTCCACATAACCTCTATATGACCACCTGATCATACTCTTACTTAAGTGACAAAAGACAAGGGTACCCGTAAAAGAGGTGTCAATCAGTCCATCACTGGGCAACCCACTCGGGTATGTAGAATATACCCACATATGAGTCAACACAGCAAAGAAACGCCCATACACATAGAACGAGAAAAAAAACCAAACTCGAAGAACATGGGTGGAACAACATATTACCTACAGAATATTAACCTTTTTAGCATAGGTGAGAAGATGCTTACCTTCAATGAAATGTGCTTGTGGAGATTTGTGAAGGATGCGCAAGATACAAACACTTTGAGGAATGTGAACGGGTGCTTGGGATGGGGAATATCAAAAGGTGGTAGGTGAAGAATAATGGGTTATTTTAGGGAAAAATGGGAGAGAATTTTGGGAGTTTGCAGCTTTTTGTGGAATTCGGCCATCTCGGATTGTGTCTTGAAAGTTGCATCGGTGATCGCCGAACTACACTGGCGGTTCACCACTGTGTCCGCCACTTGTATTACCTGAAACATGATTATGCTTGCCAGATCAGTGGTTAATCGGCGCTTTGCCGATTTACCTGGTGATTCGCCGGCTGGTTCGCTAGTTCTTCTTGGAACATTCAGTGCACTGGATGGGATTGGTGCCCTAGCAGAGCTTCACGAATTATCATCGGCTGTCCATCGGTTGATTCACATCTTTATCTTGAATCCATCAGTGCACTGGTTCTGCCGGCATTTGAACTGTGCTTCACGAGTTCTGAGCGGCGGTTCACCGATTTGGTTTTCATCCCATTGTTTCACCTGTCTTCACCTACAAAGAAAATAAAAAACAACAAATACATAAGAGTAACAAATTCTTGGGTTTCTTCCCACGAATCTCCTTATTGAACGTCGCGGCATGACGACATCCCAGGTCTATGGCTTTTCCAGATGCATCACCTCTGCTGGCCCTACTTCTTCCAACACTCCAAGATATCTTTTGATCCTCTTGCCATTTACTTTGAACTTGTTCCCATTTTTATTGTAGAGTTCAATGGCTCCAATTTTTGTACACCTGAGATACCTTGAAGGGGCCCGATCATTTAGACTTTAACTTCCCATGGAATAGCTTCAGTCGAGAATTGAATAATAACACCCACTCCCCTGAAATGAAATTACGCTGCAACACTTTTTTATCATGATAATGTTTCATTCTGGCTTTGTAAATTGTTGCATTTTAATATTCCTTCATTCTAAACTCTTCCATCTCATGTAAATTTTGGATTCGACCTTGGGTAGCCTTTCCCCATTCTAGGGTCAAACTATTCAACACCCACAAGGCTTTTTGTTCCAGCTCCACCGGGAGGTGACATGCTTTACCATACACCAGCTTATAAGGGGACATCCCAATTGGTGTTTTAAATGTAGTCCTATAGGCCCACAATGCATCATCTAACTTTTGTGCCCAATCAGTTCGGTTCAAATTGATTGTTTTAGTCAAGATGGACTTTATTTCCCCGTTTGAAACTTCCACTTGTACGCTGGTCTATGGGTGATATGGAGTGGCCACTTTGTGCTTTACACCATATTTATCTAGTAGTGTGTTGAATGCCCGATTGCAAAAATGAGACTCTCCATCGCTAATGATAGCTCTAGGGGCACCAAATCGTGAGAAGATATGTTTCTTCGGGAAATCTTTGACACTCCTCGCCTCATTGTTTGGTAATGCTACAGCTTCTACCCACATAGAAACATAATCAACAGCCACCAAGATGTATTTGTTCCCATAAGAGCATACAAATGGACCCATGAGGTCAATCCCCCACATGTCAACACTACAACCTCTAGGATCGGGGTTAGCGGGAGTTCATGCCACCGCGAAATACACCCTATCCTTTGGCATCGATCGTGTTTCTTCACAAAGTCATGTGCATCCTGATGTAAGGTGGGCTAACAGAATTCGAATTGCAGCACCTTGGCCACAGTTCTCATATTTCCATAATGACCACCCACTGGGGAGGAGTGACAAGCCTCTAAAATTGGAAGTATCTCCACTTTTGGAATACACCTTCGTACTAACCCATCATCACAACTTCGGAAGAGGTAGGGTTCGTCCCAAAAGAAGTTCCGAATATCATTCATGAATTTTTTTCTTTGCTGATAATCCAAACCTTTGGGCACAATGTTGCTGGCCAGGTAATTAGATAACTCTAAAAACCATGGGGTCAGGCATGGGTTGTAGCTAAGATTTGCTCATCCGAAAAGGCATCATTGATCTCCTCTTGTGCTCTTAGCTTCCCATTTTCTTCAAGGCATGACAAATGGTCGGCTACTTGATTCTCATAGCCCTTACGGTCTTTCACTTCAAAATCAAATTCCTGTAACAAAAAAACCCACCTGATCAATCTTGGTTTAGCATCTTTCTTGGTCATTAAGTACCTAAGGGCCACCACCACTTTGGTTCCAAGAAAGTACGCCCGGATTTGTTTGAATTCAAACAAAATGGCTAAGAGCTCCTGTTCGGTCACTGTGTAATTGTTTGAGCATTGTTCAGAGCTTTACTAGCATAGTAGATTGGTTGGAAGATTTTATCTCTTTGTTACAAAGGACTGCTCCTAATGCGACTCCACTTGCATCGCACATAAGTTCAAAAGGCCTTGACCAATCAGGTGCTACAATGATTGGCAAAAAAATTAATCTCGCCTTCAACTCCACAAAAGCTTTCAAATACTCCTCATAAAAGTGGAATGTCGCCTCTTTTTCCAACAGTCGAAATAGGGGATGGGCTATTTTGGAGAAATCTTTAATGAAACGGCATAAAAGACCGCATGCCCGAGGAAACTCCTAACACCTTTTATAGTACATGGTGGGGGTAGCTGAGCAATGGCATCCATTTTGGCCTTATCTACTTCAATCCCCTTTTTAGAAATTTTTTGTCCCAATGCAATTCCTTCTTTGACCCTGAAGTGACACTTTTCCCAATTTAGGACCAAATTCGTCTCCATACATATCTCCAATACCTTATCTAAATATGACAAGCAGTCACCAAATGAGTTCTCCATAAATGAGAATTAATCCATAAAGACTTCCATTGTATCCTCCACCATGTCAGAAAATATGGACATCATACATCTATGAAATATGGTCGGGGAATTGCAAAGACCAAAAGGCATCCATTTAAATGCAAACATACCATAAGGGTATGTAAAAGTGGTTTTCTCTTGATCCTCTGGTGCAATTGAGATTTGGTTTTATCTCGAATATCCATCCAAGAAACAATAGTATTCTTTGCAAGCTAGATGATCCAACATTTGGTCAATGAATGGCACCGGAAAATGATCCTTCTTTTTCCAAGAGTTTAATTTACGGTAATCCATAGAGACTCTCACCCCTGTGACCGGACGAGTGGTTATCAACTCATTCTTTTCATTTGGAAGAATCGTAATTCCCCTTTTTTTGGGAACACACTGCATCGGGCTAACCCAACTACTATCTGCAATGGGATACACTACCCCTGCATCCATCCATTTAATAATCTTTTTCTTGACCACCTCTTGCATAGGTGGATTCAACTTTCTTTGATGTTCGACTGACGGGCTGCAATTTTCTTGGAGGTTAATCTTGTGGGTCCATATCCTCGGAGGGATACCAATGATATCAGTTATTGACCATCCGATGGCTCGAATGTGCCTCTTTAACACATCAATGTGTTTATCTACCTGCAGTGGTGTATGTTTTACTGAGAGGATAACTGGAATTTTCTCATTCTCCCCCAGGTATATATATTTGAGATGATTGGGCAAGGGTTTGAGCTCCAACTTTGGTGGTGACACTATAGAAGGCTGTAACGGAGGGGTTGTACGATTCTTCAAATCAAGGTATATATTTCTTGGTGGGAATGAATAATTTCTTACCTCCTTATGCACATCATGGATCTCTTTGAATTCCTCACCTTTCAGAAAAGCATCAACGATCAGTTCTTCAATACCCTCTTCCTCCATTTCCCACTATAGAACATCATCATCCATAATGTTCTTCCTTGGGGCAGTGTTGTTTGCTGCTATTAGAGTCGCCATTTGGAATGCCAATTTGTTCATCCTTTCCTCCAATTATTGAATAATAACCTCATGACTCTTTACCGTGGAGGTTAGATCCAAAAGTTTACTCTGTAGATCTTGGACCCCCTCTTTAGTCGCAAGCACCTTTTCAAGCACTACTTCGAGAGTACTCTCCATGTGAGGTGGAAGTACCTCGGTGCTCCCTTGACTGCTGGTATCGACAAACAGGACATTGTTCCTACCTTGGTTCCCACAATAGCCATCATCATAATCCTGAACGGCATGACTATTTTAAGCATGGAAACCCTTCACATAACTCGTCAACAGCTCCATTTGCTTCATCATGACTAGCAGCATTGTGTCCTTGTTCTCCTCCCTACGCCACATTTTTCCACCAGCTTAATGGTCTCACACAAGGTAACCCCTTTGGGTAATGTGACCATTCTTCGACACTCGACATCACCTACACACCCTAAATTATCAGCGGTCACTATGGTGTTTACAAATTCAACTTAACAATCAATCACGAGATCATCAAATGCCAGTTCCAGGAAACGACATCATTTTTGATAATGTCAAAAATATATTCTTAATTCAAAGAATATACACTGTCATTGTAGCAAAACAAGTAACTCGATAAATGCCGGGGTCAAATCCTATGAGGACTAGGGAGTGATGAATTCAAGCATCGATTGAGAAGTTTATTTTGGCTTGCACCATATAGATTTAACAAAAAAACAAGGAAATGGGGGGAATAAACGTTGTAGAGAATTATGCAAATTTCTTTAGTGAACTCAAAATAAAAGGATCAACTAAGTTGTAGACAATATTTGTGAAATACTAGAGGTGTGGTGTAGATGAAATACTAATTAGATTGGGATGGACCAGGTTATCTTCATAAGTTCAATAAATGTAAATAATCTTGAGATATAGGTAGCCTCAGCTTCCCAGCCTATTTACTACCCCTAACTAGAGTTTTCTAAAACTATAGCTGCAATTTAACACACCCAAATTGATTTGGATCCGCAACTTCCCTATTCCTAGCTATTAGTAGCTAATTAGGAAGGAGGAAGTAATTTCAGCTATTACTAGCTTAATTTTACAACCTCACATCCATACCCACAACTAGATTCCCTTCCAATACTTAATTATTCTAGCCCGAACAACAATCAAGCAAGTCTAGATAGACCCATATCATCATCAATGGATCTTCATTAATAGATTGAAGGGAATCCAATAGATTTACACTTAATTGAACATTATGAAGTTAACTCTAGCAATATCCAATCCAATTAAGTATGCATAATCACACACCTCTAGTTAATGATTTTAGCTACTCATAGTTAAGAAATTCAAAAATACAATCATCAAAGGCATCATTGAATTTAATAAGAAGAGTAGATAAATCAAAAGCACAATTATCCTTCAACTACAACTGAAACTAAATAATACCAAAGAAGAAAAGAGAGCAGAGTATCTTTTACAACACTCAATAAAAATCCCTTTTCTTAGCTAAAAAATGGTCTTCAGCTAATAAGGAAAGATGATGTGATGTATACTTGGATTATATCTTAATCTCTCTTTCTTTTTCCTCTCTCTTCTCCTCTCCTTCTGTAGTGTACTTCTCTTTCTATTTATACCCTGAAAAGTAGGGTACTTTCCCTTCCTTTTTTAGCAATGGACAATTTTAACCTTAATAGCATCATTTTGGAACTAACAAAGGCACTGACGGTTCGCTGATGAAATTAGTGAACCGCCAGATACTTTCTCTTCTTATTCAGTCATTTCTAGTGAACTTCAGCGTTTGCCGATGCCAAACCATGAACGGACGGACCGTAAATGCCAATTCCAGACTTTTCTGAGTTTCATTCGGCGACTGAACCGGCGTCTTGCCATAGGTGACTCGTGAACCACTGGTGGCATTCCTCCGACAAGGTAGTGACCTTCATATTTTTATCCGGCGTTTCTCCGGTTAACACCTGCATTTTGCCACTTCTGCTCATTTCCTCCATTTTACACCATTTTAGCTTTTTTCTCCAAACTTAGGCATCTGCACACAATAAAAGAAAAAAGGGCATAAAATCCAAATAATCAACTCGAGAACTGAGCAAAAACTCAAACTTTAGAGTCTAATGAGTTGGTAAATTACCAACTCATCAACAATCTCCCAAATAACCTATATGAAGTTCCCATGCCTGAGCCAAGGTTTCACCATCTTTCTGTACAAACCCAGAGATCTTCTCTCTCAATTCCTTAGTTCTCCTTAAAGAGAAAAGCCTATTGATTAATTTGTTGGAAAGAAACTCCCATGTGGTGATGGAACCTGATGGTTCATTTTGAAGCTGCTCCTTGGCTTCACCAATCAGTGAAAATGGAAAAAATCAACTTCACATATTTATCTGACACGTTCTGGTAATGAAAATTCTCTCTTAGCTCCATGAACATCATCAGATGCCTGTGGGGATCCTCATGCGTCTTGTCCTGATATTGGCATGTGTTTTGGACTAACCACACGGCCCTTTTTTTAGCTCAAAACTCCCAGTGATAGCCGGCTTGACGATCACTTTAGAAGGGTTCTCCATGTTCGGCCTATCAAAGTTCAACATTAGAAATCTCTCGTGGTTGTGTCCCTACGGCTGCTTGTTGTTCTCCATGATTCACCTTCTAAAGGGCCTCTCAATTTCAGGATTAAGATAAGCAAAAGGTGATTTTTGACTTTTCGTACTTGGCTGTCACGACCCGAGTCTATACCCTGGAAAAGACATGGTACTTGGAGTAATAAGTAACCCCAATTCAACCCATGGTCTATCATAACACTGGTAATATAAGTATATTATAGAGGAAGCATAACAAATAAAACCATTTAAAAGAAGAACTCAATCATAAGATTTATACAACTGAAAACAAAATTGAAAGTCTGAATTTGTGTCTGAAAGACAACTACAATTGATGTGTTGCTGGAAAAAGCCCCTAGCTAACTCTAAAATCTAACTAAATGAAAATAACTAGAGACAATAAACATCTTCCTCGAAAGATGAGGACTCACCACTGGTACAACTGATATCACATGCAGAAAATCTACTAGCAGTGCTGAGTTTGAGAACCTGCGCCTGTATCATGATACGATAGGAGGTAAGCGTCAGTGATTTGAATGTACTGAGTAAGTGGGAGAAAATATAACATAAGAAATAAATAACTAAATTGTAATGACATGCAATGATGAACTAAAATACTGAAACTAAGTAAACTGCAATATAATGGAATGGTCAAAATTACCCTGTTAGTGGTCATAGACATGCCCTGAATCTGAGATATTGATCTGAAGTAACTATACTGAACTGAGTATAATTGAAACCGTTCTAAGTTGAGCTAAATTGAGACTGTACTGACTAGTAGGAGAGTCTATAACCGACATATAACCATGTGAGTTAGACATGGAGTCCCATGTATTCACCCCATCAATAGGACCCAATATACCTTGCCAGGGTTTAAAGGCATGAACTGGGTGATCATAAGTCTGGGGACATAAGGTAAATAAAATAACCTATGGTGGCAACGTAGTTCTGGGAACCTGGGTGTGCTGGAACTCCGGTCTACTCGGTACTAAGTCATACTCCCGCTGGATAGTCCTAGACTAACTACTAAGCTGATAGCTCAAAATTGGGGCCCAAGACTAAGTCAAGGATGCTTATCTGGAAGTACACTGAGAGTCTTATCAGACCGGATTCTGTAACTGGTGTTCTAAGACTGGCCAGAGCTGCTTATTTTTAAGCATCATAACCGTGTAAAAAACAAACTGAAATCTGAAGTTTGGGGTCCTAAGACTGGTCAGAGCTACTTATCTAGAAGTGTCATAAACATCTAAAGAACCACTGAAATATGATATCTGAGTCTAATAACTGATAATTTGGAGGCACCACTGATACCTCATGAAAAGACCATAGTAAAACTGATCAACTGACATTTCTGGACAATATTGAGTATGCTAATAATCTAACTGAGACTAGACTAACATACATTTGACTGAGATTTCAACATATACTAACCATATGGGAATCTCAAACTAATAGAATCAAGCCATAGTGAAAAGTAATCCAACATGCAAGATTCTGATTAACTAAACTGCGAAACTAGGGCTAAATCATTCTACTAGATGTTATTTCAACAAAATATATATAAATTTGGAATAATAAAGCAGAAAATATCATGAATAATATTTCAAATTGAAATCTTAAAGAATTTTGTTTGAAAACTTTATACATTTTGAATCCATAGGGCTATAACTGATAGAAGAATTAGAGAAGGGTTCTGGGGAAACAAGGGA
>JACEIK010001578.1:192468-216600 GCA_018107945.1 Datura stramonium | reverse complement strand
TGAGAGTTTTATGACTATTTCTATGCTTTAGACCTTAGGGAATGAGTGGAATGAAGGGGGAATGTAGTTCTACCCCTTTAACTCCATCCTACATAAGCCCAAAACGATAGGTTTTTAAGATAAAAAGGCTAGGAATTTACAAAAATAACCCCAGAATAAAATCTAGAAAAACTATCGACAGGTGACCAATGGGTTACTCAATGAGTCGTTGGTTGAGACCGCGACTCATTGGGACCAGTCGTTAGTCCTATTGTCTGGGTTCTAGGCTTACTGGTTTTAGCAACGCAAGATATCACGACTCATTGAATGAACCAATGGGTTGTTGGTTCCTCCCATGGTCATTGGATTGAAAAGATGGGAGGCCTAACGATAGGCAACACAACGACTCATTGGTGGACCCAACGGGTCATTGTGTCTAGTTGTTACCTTCACTGGGAAAAATTATAAAGATCACTAACTTGACATGACTGGTGGTCACAATGACTCGTTGTGTGGTATAACAGGTCCTTGCTACCACTCGTTGTCACTGAAGAGAGTTTCTGGGACTCTCAACCAACGACTCACACCACGAGTCGTTGTATCAAACGACGACTTGTTGGTTGAGTCATGGGGTCCTGGAAAAGGAGTTCTAAACTAGGGAACCAACAAGTGATAGGATGACTCAATTTTTCTCACAATGGGTCATTCCATGTCCCATGGGTTCCCAAAGGACCAAACAGGGCTGACCACGACTGACACAACGAGTCGTTGGAGCTAACCATGACTCATTTTCTCAGTCGTTCTGAGGCATATTTTTCTAGTTTCTTCTAGATTTTTCTTGTAAGATTTGAGTTTGGTCTAGAAAAGTTCCGGGGTGTTACATTGGCATACACTGAGCATAGAACCCTGTAAACTTTACAAAAATAAAGAAACAAACATAAAATATAGAATAGAAGAATAAAATTCTAACCTACAAAAGATAAAACAATATTCAATTCCCTGATAACAGCGCCAAAAACATGATGTCACCAAGCCCATTCAAGCGCAGGTGGTCTTCAAGTAATATAGGACTGGAAGCCCCAATTATCGTACCCATAGAGACTTGTCAATTCAATCGTTATATGGTTATAACTTTATTAAGCTAATCTAACAAAAAAACTAATTGGGAAATGGTTTGAGAAACTAATTACTAAACTTTAAGTACAAAATAACTTAAACAGTTGCTAGCTTGGTTTTACTTCGATGATGATGAATATCTAGGGAAATAGCATATGTTCAGTTTCAAGTTGAGTTTTCAAGACGTGATTACACTAAAATGATTCTTCCTAAAGTTTCTAGTTGCAAGTTACTATCCCATTTCTTGGCACTATCCCTAGCATCTAAGAACTATTTCATGAACCCTAACGCCTATATCCCTATGGTCGCAGGAAAAGCATGAAATGACGATTATTCCTAATTGTATTTCAACTAAATGGGGTTTAAGGGTATATCCCTATCCTCAATAACAACTTCTATCCTCTCACCAGTGGGTTCAAAGGTCTTTGAATTCCCATTCTATATTTACCTTTAACCCTTCTGGTTCCCTTTCCCAAGTTCATCGAAAGACAATAGATTTACATATAAGGTGATCAATCTCAAAAATAAGAAATGAATACAAGTAAATACAAACAACCACAAAAAAGAAGCAAATCTAGATTAAATCGGTCTATTTAATAACAACCATCCACCATGGCCAAAACCCTATAATATGAGTTTAGCCACTGAGAGACAAGTGGAAAAAACAAATATTATTCATCATCATAGAAAGTAATGAGTAAATAAAAGAAGAAACCTAGTGTATACTTGGTCTTCCTTCCTAACAGCTTACAAGCACCAAAAGATGAACTCCAAAATGTTAAACTCTACAAAACTAGTCGAATGATTTGTCAAAAAATGACTAAAGATGCTTAACACACACCCTAGAGGATATATTTATAGTTGATCCTTGAAATGACGCTTCTGCTCTCCAACAATTTTCTTTAAAATCGGAAATTTTTGGCCTGAAACAAAGCTGGCGCACCCCCACCATCTTACCACAAACATAGTCAAAGTTGCAGTAATTTCGGCTCTAGGAGGAACCTAGTGCGGCGCCCTCACTATCTTTCCAAAAGACTTAGACAATTTTTTTACACTTTCAACATGTATGGAACTCCACTCTTATTATCTCTCCAAAGTGTTAGTCAAATTCTTTCACTTCTTGACCATTCTGGCGCGAGGCCTCTTCCATCTTACCAGAATTTTGGTGATTTTTTCTAAGTCTGGGAAGCTCTGGGGCTCCACGCCCACCATCTCGCCAAGGTATTGAAATGATCATCTTTTGAAGTCAATTAGCTGGCTCGGGGCACCAGCCATAGCACCAAAATTGATGAATTTTTTCCAAGAAGCTAAAGACATGCCTCAGAGGTGCCCTCCACAGCCCTCGAACCCTCTTCTCAGCTTCTCAGTTCTTCAACCTTGGTTCATTTTGGGTCCTTTTTCTTTGCTTTCCTGCTCAAAATACCTCAACTTGTTTGTTACCATACAAAACACACAAACAAATGAATTTATGAATTTCATAAGGATTATGAACTCAAAATAAGGTAAAATATGGGCGAAAACATGGAAAATGGGTATAGAAATATGCCCAACATTGTATGCCTACCTAATACATGGACCGGAATTTAAGTATGGCTAGCTGATACTTGGACCAGGATTTAAGTTTCTTGATACTTGGACCAAGACTTTATACGATTAACCTGATACTTGGATCAGGATTTTCATATATAGCATATTGCACAACCAGCCATCTAATACTTTCACTAGAGAGGGCGTATGTTTAATAAAATCCAACCATGAAAAAATGAGAAAAACTAATACTTAGACTAGAAACTGAACAATGCAATATAACTGACTCAAAGAATGGGTCCAACTCGGAGGACCAATTGAATACATTACCACTAGCATCTGACCTAAGGGGACACAAAACATAGCTTGACTCAGAATCTTAACATGAGCTTGTGACTTGAGGAAAATGACACTGAATCTCGGTACTTAGGTTCCTTTAGAGTTCTTGGACTCACTTAAGTTACTAAAACATGCTTTGTAGTACTTAGAATCAATTCCAGATACTTAGGGTCACATTCGTTTAGCTTGAAACTCGACAACCTGGTACCTTGTCGTTATCTATTTGACAGGAATATATTGAATCTCCTTTAGGACATAAGTTCCTTAAAACATACATATATATGGGTAGGTGACTATGCTAAGGAATCGCTGCGTTAATAACCTCGTTTACCACTACAAGATTAAAATTAGTTTCTTAGCTTATGTTGTTCTTATGTCATTATCTTAGCTTTGTTTCCAATTTGAAGTAACAACTACAACTTTAAACATGACCAACATAATGTATAAAATTTAAAATACCAGCCAAAAATACCCATGCTGACGGGTCTCCAACTCGATGTAAACTACGACAACAATTGACACAATATTACATTTCAAGCGCCTCTTCGGGCTAGAAATAATTTCAACACATAGCTTTAATTAAACATGTAACTGTAAGCTTAAATATGACTTAACATAATTCCTCAATACACATGTGGAACTTGCTGGTTTGTTCAACTTACAACTCTTCATGCTTATAAAAATGATGGATGAGGTGCATTATATACCTTGTTGCGACAAGTTTTCCTTAGTCGATTCTTTCTTCCAACCACCAATGTTTAACCTATTCAATTACTTGAGTTCGCAACCAGGTAAAAAAGCTATTTTAAGCCAATTTGTCCAGCCAAAAAGTTACACCAACAGACATCCAAAACAATAACACACAAGGCAACATTTTAGCATTTTTACAACTTTTCCACAAACTTTGAGGAAAACTGAATGTAGGAAATTACCTAACTTCGACCAACTACCACCAATATGGAGTATATTCCTAGCAAAACACAACAGCAACAACCTTCAAAAAGGAGTGGCAAACTTTAACAGCAAAACACCAAAAACGACAGCCTAACATGGCCCACAACTTCTAGTTTTAGCTAGGATTTTAGGAAAGTTTAACAACTGAAGCACTTTTCTTAGGATTATCCTTTACTAGAATAGGACTATTTTCCTCCAACTTACTGTCAAAAACGTAGCTACCTTGCTGCCCAAAATGTAGCAAAAATAGCTTACAAACACACCACACATACCTCACAATTGATCTATTATCTTATCTTGTATTTTATTTGAGTTGTACTTGACGTTTTCTCCTTGATTCCTCTTGACATAACTACTGGAAAGTAGAGAGAATTTTGGTGCTAAGCAAGATTCTCTAATCTGGAAAAAGCTAGATAATGAAATCAATATAAGGCGATAAATATATATATATAACTTGAGGCAATGGACATGGCTCCATGGCACGCTAGCCATAACAGAGATTCTCCTCCGTGACACGTTGGCCAGCACCCTGCCCCGCCTGCTCGTGACTTTCCTACCTTATTCACCATATCATATATAGATTCAACCTTCGATACTCCCTATCATTTACACTTTATATGCTTAACTTTTCTCGACACTAATGTATAAAAACCTTGCTCAATCAACATCAAAATACTTACGACACTTTGAACTATCAAAAAATTTCTGAGGTGTAACATCCTCCCCCTTTAGAAACATTCATCCTCGAAAGAGGGTTAATTTTACTTGAAATACTTTAAAGGTACATAATCAGTAACTTAAATATCAAATACGTACCTCTATATAACATTTATGTTGCAAATAGGTGAAGATACTTCTTCCATATTTTTTCCTCAGTTTCCGAAGTATCTTCCTCGATATTATTACTTCTCCATAGTATTTTAACCAAGGCCACTTCTTTAGTCTAAAGTTTCATGAATTGCGGGTCAAGAATAGCAATTGGGACCTCTATATAGGTCATCTCCTTAGAAGTCTAGAGATCCTTAATAGGAATAAAATAGGGTGGGTATTCTATACATTTTCGTAACATTGACACATAAAATACAGGACGAACTACCGATAGCTCTGGCGGCAACTCCAACTCATAGTCTACCTTGACAAATTGAGGACAACTCTGTACCCAATATATCTAGGGCTCAACTTGCCCTTTTTTCCAAATTGCAGGACACCTTTCATAGGCAACATCTTCAGGAAGGACCAATCACTAACAGCGAACTCCAGTGCTCGATGACCCACTTAAGCGTATGACTTATGTTGGCTCTGTGTTGTTTGGAGCCTATCTCAGATAAGCTTTACCTTATCAATGTCCTACTGAACTAGATAAGGGCCTAAAAACTATGCTCCGAATCAGCCCACTGGTGATCTACACTTTCTCTCATATAAGGCCTCGTAGGAAGCATATGAATGCTTGTGTGATAGCTATTATTGTACGTAAACTCAATCAAAGATACATGGTCTTCCCAGATTCCTCTGATGTTTAGTACATAGGAATGTAATATATCTTCAAGCATCTGAATAGTGTTTTCGGCCTGTCCATCTGTCTGGGGATCAAAGGCGGTATTGACATTCACCTGAGTACGTAGGCCTCTTTGGAAAGACTTCTAGAAATTCTCCATAAACTAGGATCCTCTATCAAAAATAATGGTCAAGGGTACGCCATGAAGGCAAACAATCTTATATATGTATAATCTGGCATAGTCCTCATCTATATAAGTAGTCTTGACTGGTAAGAAATGGGTTGATTTCATCATAGGGGCTCCTCTATCGAAAATAATTGCATAGTCACAATGTGCCACATAGATACTAGAGTCGACCTTGTAAAATTAAAAATGGTCAATTTTGAGATGTAATCATGGGTATGGACTAGTTGTCCTTATGTTAGCTGATGTGCCGGCATTAAACAGTGCATTTGATTCTTTTAACTATAAATTGATGCAAGTTCTTAAGTAACTTTTATTAGATTTGATTATTTTTATGTCTATTGTATAGGAAAATAAATCAAGGAAAAAGATGGTGTGAAATAGGTTGAAAGGACCAAGAGACAGCCTCATTGACTGGCTGTCAATCATGTGATGGCAACGCTGACGGGTCATCAACCATGTGACAAATCGTCATCTCTAGTGTCAAGCTTAGGCAGTGAAAGTGCAAGATCAAGAAGAACTAACGCCAAAGTGATGGACTACCAGCTTATCGATGGGCCCTCAACTGTGGTGCCATTATTGGTGTAGAAGGGTTATCACTGGACAAGGCTGACGACCTAAGTGACGGACAATCAGCTTGTCAACGGCCCATCACCTTAGGTGTCACACGAGGAGTGGGACTCTGATTTTGAAGTGCAGTTTTGAATTATCCTAGGCTATAAATAGTAGCTGGTAGGTTTATTTTTGGCATCAGACTTTTGTGAGATAAAAACACATCAACTTGTACGTTACTTTTGAAAAGTCTTGAAGTATTATTGTGAGTTTATTGAAATTATCATCAAAGTTTCATCTCTACTTTATAAGTTGAATCTTCTTTGATAAACGTGATTTCTGTTGTTATTCAATAATCATGGGTTGCTAAATTCTATTACTAGGGTTGTTTGATTCATGGTAGATTGACATAATTATGGTGATTGATGTGTGGATGAGTTTAGTGTAGTTGTGTGTATTATCAATTCTCTCCTTTTGAATGATTTATAATGGTTGCAAACATTAGAATAAACCCTAGGTTTAACTTACTTGAGTAAGAGGTATAAATCTGGATGAAAAAAAATTGATAATAGGGATTCAAGGTGTTAACCCTTGACTGATGATTAATGTTGTAATAATATTGATCAACTTAGGTTAATTATCATAACTCATTGTTTATTACTCTTAATTTGCGAATATAAGAGTAATATCTGTCTAAACAGGTTGAGAAATATTTGAATGGGATAATTAAGTTAACAACTTGCACACATAGCATTAAACCAGTCCATTGCAATCAATCATCAAATGTCATTAAGAAAACATGATGATCATAACCCTAGTTTAATTTCTTCTTGAATTCGATAGGGACAAATCATAGCTAGTGTTTCTTGCTTTTGACTGATAGTAAAACACAAAAAACTTTCCTTAACCCCCAGTTCTACAAAAATAATTGACTAAAAGCAAATAATCACATAAGACTTATTTTTCACCCAATTCCTTTTGGGATTCAACCCCAACCTTGTTGGATTATATAATTGACAACTACCACATTATACTTATTATATAGATGTATAATTTTGGCATATCAAACTTTGGCTCCTTTGCCGGGGAGTACGGTCTTAGATTAAGTCAAGTGTGTTTATTTGACTCTTAGTCTTATTTTTTAATTTTACTTTTATTTTTTGTTGCTAATGCTCAAGCTAGGGGAAACAATCAATATGAAGCTAACAATGAGATTAATGATGTTGTTAGGGGTGAGATGAATGAACAAAATGTTTAAAATGTAGCATCTAGAAATCATCATCAGCCCCATAGAGCTAAGGGACAACGTCGACAAGCGATACCATTTGATTTTGAAAAAGAAGATGATGTTGACTTGGATGGAGTTGGTGCTACAGGAGCCATTTTCCCTCCACCACAAGATCCAAGAGCTAAATTCAACATCATGAGTACTATGATCTAGTTGAATTTGAAAGGCTTATTCAGAGGAGTGGCTGGTGATGATCCTAACTTGAATCTGATGAATTTCGTGGGAATTTGTAAGTCATTTGAGCTGCCATGGGTTAGTAAAAATGCTATTCAGTTGAGGTTATTTCCATTGTCATTATCAAGGGACACAATAATATGGCTGAATGAGTTGCCACATGACTTAATCATGAATTGGAGCGAGCTGAAAGATGCTTTCCTGAGGAGATTCTTTCCACCTTCCAGAATGTTGCAGCTGAGAGATCAGATAAAAAATTTCAAGCAGCTACCTAGTGAGGCATGATTACTAATAACGCTCAAATCACACTCCTGTAAAAGTATGACCTGGACATTGTCAGTAAAGAACCCAACTAGGTTGGGGTCGATCCCACTGGGAATAACGTCAAGATATAGTATAACACTAGTATTTAAGCTTTTAAGTCTATTATTTCCTTAAAAGGGAGGTTTTTTAAAGAACTAAACACGTATCAGTATTTCCAGTTGGATTGTTAATAAAATTATACAATTAACTAGAGAGAGTGTCCCCATGGATTCATAACTACTTTGAGTTTTACACCAGTGATCTATCCCCATACCTAGCTTGTAGAATTGATAACCTGTATTCATTCAAAAGGCTGGTTCATCCCTATTGAATGACTATACTCAATTATTGGGTTAGGTCTCTTGAGTGATTTCACTTTAACCGTTATCAATTTGTTCCAAATTAACTATCCTGCGACCATAATTCAAGTTATACAACGAACCATAATGTTCAAGGCTTTGTTGTTATTCTATTTTCCTAATCTCTACTTTTCTATATTCAAGCAAGTAGGGAATTCGGGCAAGTCCTAATGTTGTGCTACATTAAGAAACCTATAAGACGAAGAGAATACAATACAAGCATTAGCATTGGTGTAGAATCCCTTTGTACAAACCCTAGTTTATTAATTCACCATGGTTCCCACAACCCTAGTTGTGGAGGTTTTAGCCTCTCATGATTGTAAGCAAACAATTACCCTTCATAGACAAAAACATAATTTAGAACATACAATAATGATTAAAAAGTAAACCCACTTGATTATTACAAAAGATCAATGAAGAACAAATCAAGAACAATGAAAAAATCGAAGCAAGAAATCTCCCAAGATTGTCCTCAATATTCCCAAAAGTCGAACGCTTCTCTCAAAAATTGAACTTTGTTCCTCTATTAACAAAAATAACCTAGAAAATTATTTATAGAAATAATTAGAATTTTTTTCTAAATTAACAGGGAAACTGCTAATTGCCGCCGACTTCACTTACGACCCGTACCATAATTGTACAGGTCATACCTTCACTAGTACATTGGTTTGGTCTTCTAATTTTGGCTAAGTGTTGTAAGCTGGTACGACTCATACCATAAATCTAAGATTCATGCTATCTTGTCATGGTTTGAACCCAAGAGTTCTGGCATCCTCTGAATCTTTTCACGAGTGGCATGGTACAACTCATACATTCATCCTACAACCCATGGTTGCTTTTGGTACCTTGAGTTCTGCCTTTCTTCAATTCTTCTAAAGTTTACCACGGTTCCTTGTTACGGGTCGTAGGTAGATAATATGATTTGTGATTGCTACCCATACTAGGAGATTGAATCAGTGCAATTTTCTCTGAACTGTATCACGACTGCCTTTATATGGCCTTACCAGGATGGTACAGCTCGTACCAAGAGTCATACTTTGACTCTTTGGTTCAACACATATTTTGGACTTTTCCACGATTCTCAGTACAGCTCGTACTGATGTTTGTACTTAGCCCTATTTCTGCATTTTGTCACTGCTTTTGCACATTTCAACTCCAACACCTAATTTCCCTGAAAACAAAGTAAAAAGTGCATCATATCCATAAAAACATACCTAAGTCCATGCTTATTTTCTTAGTTTTAAGAATCAAAAGTGTTGTAAACCCACAACACATCAACATCGTCAAATTAATACTTTTGCATGTCATCAGGAAAACAAAACAAAACTATAAAATGATGCTTAACTAGAAAGTAAACTAGAAGACCTACAACCAACATAACCAAACTATGTATAGAAACCACAATCAGCTTTTGACATCCTTTTTTTCATTCAAACCAAGTCAGCTATGCACTTATGCAACTACAACTCATCATATACAAGGATTAAGATATGATGTCTAATTATTAGCATAGAATCAAGTGATCACTAGTGCTATACACACAAACAATTTGCAGAATATAAAACAAACCAAGTACCTTCATAGCAAATGAAGTCCCCAAAAATCACAGATATCGTGAAATATGATACTTGGGACTAATAAAGTAAGACTCCCACTCTCACAATGAAATTTCAAATATTGCACATCAGATACCATAGGCTTGCCCTTATTTTCTCTACTTCGGCTTTTCAGACAATTAGGCTAGGATCATTGTAGGACTTTATTCGGCTTGTAATGTAGGCTTTAGGATGGGTATGGTAAATATGGAATTTAGGAACTAAAACCTCCTTGGATCTACATACTTTGCTTCACTTTCTCTTTATACCCCTTTTTTCAGTTTTTCTGCTTTTCCTCCCTTTTTATCCGTTTAAATGGGATGTGTGAGTGTGGTGTATTTTTCTCATCTTTTTCTTTTCTATTCTTTCATTTCAGCTCTTCTTTTATACATTTTCCTTTTCATATGAAATCCCACTTTTTTCTTTGATTTTTTTTCTTTCCCACCTCCTCACAGTCTACGCACCCATACTATAGCCACCCTCAACTTAGGCATTTTGCCTGAGTTAAAGTTCACCATGTCCAAGGAGGGACCAGAGCACAAACAGATTCATTATAAACAATGGAAAAGATGAATGGGTAATCAAAGAAAAATGATCAATTTTAGGTTCAAAGTGGGGATCATGGATTCATTTTTATTTGTTTCGGTAATTTAAGCTGAAATAACTAAAATCAAAAATAGCCTATGATCCTTTCCTAACCAACTATTTTATAACCTATGTAAAGACCAACAGGGCAAGTTCTAGATCCTTAATGTAGTATTGAACTAGGTAAGCATCCTCATCAAGGCACAGGTTTGCATTGATTCTACCTATCTGGTTCATGCACATCTAAGCTATAATTAAATATTATAATAGACTAAATGCCCTAAAAAGATCCATAGAAATCATGCATTGAAGTCAATATACACAGCTAGACAACCAAAAATTTTCAGACAGGGTCATCTTTCGAACAATTTAAAACATGTGCATTTATTGGCTATTAAGTACTCCTAACTACTTCTAGCTAAATAAAACACAAAATAAAATCCTAAACATGATGTTTCTAGTAGATAGCATGTCCGAGGGAAAAGAAACATGGCAACAAAAACTCTCAGATGAAAGTTAAAACCCCCCAAAAGTTCACAAGTATACTTCCCCTTTTAAAAGCATGCTTTGTCCCAAAGCATTAACTATAAGAATAAGGAAGTGGATATACCTGTGGCACTCTACACACTCCAATCAACTATTCAGACTTCACCGACCATTCAGCGGTTGCCTCCCATATAGCACCTGATTTAATGTCACGGCACTATATCACTCCTTTATCTATTCAGGCCTCATGAAGATACACCGATTAGATTACTTTTACCTCCTCGGCGTTTCCTATGTACAACTTCACTCTTTGTCCGTTCACCTTGAACCTCTTACCATCTTTGTTCTCATGTTCCAGAACACCATATGGGGACATATTCACCACTCGATATGGTCCTATCTATCTACACTTTAATTTCCCTAGATTCAAGTAGAGCCTCGAGTTAAACAGGAGCATTGAACTCTTTTTTGCAATATTTCAGTCATGGTGTATTTTCATCCTCTCTTTATAAATAGTCGCACTCTCATAAGCTTGGTGATGAAACTCATGCATCTCATTCAGCTGATGTAACCTCAATTTGGCTGCTTTATTCTAGTCCAAGATAAAGTTTTTTAGTGCCCATAGTGCCTTATGTTCCAGCTCCATCGGTAGATGACATGACTTGCCATAGACAAGCTAATATGGCAATGAGCCAATAGGGTTCTTGTAAGTTGTTCGATATGCCCAAAGTGCATCATCGAGCTTCCTACACCAATCTATCCGATTGGTGTTCATTGTTTTAGCCTAAATCATCTTGATCTCCCTATTGGAGACTTCCACTTATCCACTTGAATGAGGATGATAAAGTGTTACCACCTTATGTTTCACATCATATTTCTCTAGTAGAGTTTTGAAAAGATGATTACAAATGTATGAACCACGATCACTGATGATGGATCTAGGGGTACCAAATCTCACAAATATGTGCTTCCACAGAAATGCTATTACACTTTTCCCTTTATTGTTAGGGAGTGCAATGGCTTCCACCCATTATGAAACATAATTCACTCCTACAAAGATATACTTAATCTCGTAGCAGCTCATAAATGGACCACGAATTCAATAGCCCATACATTGAATAATTCGAATACCAAAATTGGGGTCAATGGTAGCTCATTCTTGCAAGTGATATCGCCTTGTCTTTGGCATTGATCACACGATTTGGAAAAATTGTATGCATCCTGGTGGATTGTGGGCAAATAGTAACCAACCTGTAAAATTTTGTGTGTAGTTCGAATGCCACTCTGATGACCCACAAGTGGAGATGAGTGGCATGCCTCAAGTATACTCAACATCTAAACCTCTAGCACACACCTCCGAATTAACCCATCCACACAAATACGAAAAAATTAAGGCTCATCCCAATAGTAACTCCTAGCATCACATAAGAACTTCTTCCTTTACTGCGAAGTTAAATATGCTAGGATCGTATCACTCACCAAATAAATTGCATAGTCAGCAAACCATGGGATCAAATCCTGAGATGCAGCCAACACCTTCTTATTTGGAAAGGCATCATCAATTCCATCTCATCTTTTATTCTAGCCTCTGCCTCCAATCCGGATAACTGGTCAGCCACCTGATTCTCAGTACCATTCCAGTCTTTTACCTCAAACTCAAATTCTTGTAAGAGCAATACCCATCGGATCAACCTATGGTTTAACATCCTTCTTAGACATTAGATACCACAACGTTTCATGATCTATGTGGACAATCCCATTAGTTCCAAGAAGGTATGCCTGAAAATTTTAAATGCAAAGAATACTGCTAGCAGCTCATATTCGGTCACTATGTAATTTTTTTGAGCTGCATTGAGTTTCTTATTGGCATAATACATTGGGTGAAATAGTTTTTCTCTACGCTAACCCAAGACAGCACCAAGGGACAACCCGCTGATATCAGAAATTATCTCAAATGGGAGAGACCAATATGAAGCTATGATAATACGGGCTGGGGTAAGCCTTTCCTTAAAGCATTCAAAATCTTTCAAACAAGCTTTATCAAACATGAACTTCACCTCTTTCTCAAGTAGTTGGCACAATAGTTGTGCAATTTTTGAGAAGTCCTTGATAAACCTCCTATAGAATCTTGCGTGCCCTAAAATACTCCTGACACCTTTGACAAAAATAGGTGGAGACAATCTTGCTATTACCTCGATTTTCGCCTTGTCCATCTATATACCTTTTCCTAAAATTATGTGGCCCAGCATATTCCCCTCTGTGACCATAAAATGACATTTCTCCCAATTGAGAACCACATTAGTTTCTTCATATCTGTTCAACACTTCACTTAGATGCTCAAGGAAATCTTCCAATTTATCACCCATTCCCAAGAAGTCATCCATGAATACTTCAATGGTGTCATCCATCATGTCTAAAACAATGGACATCATACAACACTGGAATGTAGCCGGTGCATTGCACAACCCAAATGGCATCCTTTTAAAGGAAAAAATTCCATAGGGGCAAGTGAAGGTGTTTTTCTCTTTTTTCTCTGGGTTATTGAGATCTTATTATACCCCGAGTAACTATCAAGAAAGCATTACAGGAAGTATCGAGATCTGCTAACTGCCACTAACTTCGCTTGTGACCCGTACCATGATTGTACCGGTCCTACCTTCACTCATACACTGGTTGGGTCTTCTGATTTTTGCTATGTTTTGGAAGCTGGTATGACTCGTACCATAAACCTATGAGTCGTGTTATCTTGTCATGGTTTGAACCTGAGTGTTGTAGCATCCTATAAATCTTTTCATGAGTGGATTGGTACAACTCGTACATTAATCCTATGACTCATGGTTGCCTTTCTTACCTTGAGTTCTGCCTTTCTTCGATTCTTCTAAATTTTACCACGGTTCCTTGTTACGGGTCATAGGTAGATAATACGATTTGTGGTTGCTACCCATACCAGGAGACTGACTCAGCGCAATTTCCTCTGAACTTTGTCATGAATGCCTTTATATGACTCTTACCAGGATGGTACGGCTTGTACCAAGAGTCGTACTTTGACTCTTTGGTTCAACACATCTTCTGGACTTTTTCACGATTCTTAGTATGGCTCATACTGATGTCCGTACTTAGCCATTTTTCTACATTTTTTCACTACTTTTGCACTTTTCAACTCCAACACCTAATTCCCTTGAAAACAAAGTAAAAAGTGCATCATATCCATAAAAACATACCTAAGTCCATGCTTATTTTCTTAGTTTTAAGAATCAAAAGTGTTGTAAACCCACAACACATCAACATCGTCAAATTAATACTTTTGCATGTCATCAGGAAAACAAAACAAAACTATAAAATGATGCTTAACTAGAAAGTAAACTAGAAGACCTACAACCAACATAACCAAACTATGTATAGAAACCACAATCAGCTTTTGACATCCTTTTTTTCATTCAAACCAAGTCAGCTATGCACTTATGCAACTACAACTCATCATATACAAGGATTAAGATATGATGTCTAATTATTAGCATAGAATCAAGTGATCACTAGTGCTATACACACAAACAATTTGCAGAATATAAAACAAACCAAGTACCTTCATAGCAAATGAAGTCCCCAAAACTCACAGATATCGTGAAATGTGAAACTTGGGACTAAGAAAGTAAGACTCTCACTCTCACAATGAAATTCCAAATACTGCACATCAAATTGCATAGGCTTGCCCTTATTTTCTCTACTTCAGCTTTTCAAACAATTAGGCTAGGATCAGTATAGGACTTTATTCGACCTGTAATGTAGGCTTTAGGCTGGGTATGGTAAATATGGAATTTAGTGACTAAACCCTCCTTAAGACTACATACTTGGCTTCACTTTCACTTATACCCTTTTTTTCACTTTTTCTACTTTTCCTCCCTTTTTCTCCATTTAAATACAATGTGTGAATGTGGTGTATTTTTTTCATCTTTTTCATTTTTTTAATTTTTCTTTTCTTTTCTTTCATTTCAGCTCTTCTTTTATACATTTTCCTTTTCATACGACATCCCACTTTTTTCTTTGATTTTTTTCTTTTCCACCTCCTCATAGTCTACGTACCCCTACTATAGCCACTCTCAACATAGGCATTTTGCTTGATTTAAAGTTCATAATATCCAAGAAGGGACCAGGGCCAAACAGATTCATAATAAATAATGGGAAAGATGAATGGGTAATCAAAAAAATGATCAATTTTAGGCTCAAAGTGGGGATAAGGGATTCATTTTTATTTGGTTAATTTAAGCTAAAGTAACTAAAATAAAAAATAGCCTATGATCCTTCCTAACTAACTATCCTATAACCTATGTAAAGACCAGCAGGGCAAGTTCTAGATCCTCACTCACGGCACAGGTATGCATTGATTCTACCTGTCTAGTTCATGCACATCTAAGTTATAATTACATATGCTAATAGACTAAATGCCCTAAAAAGATCTAAAGAAATCATGCATTGCAGTCAACATACACAACTAGACAACCAAAATTTTTAGGACAGGGTCATTTTTTCAACATTTTAAAACATGTGCAGTTATTGGATGTTGAGTACTCCTAACTACTTCTAGCTAAACAAAACACAAAATTAAATCCTAAACATGCCGGTTCTACTAGATAGCATGTCTGAGGGAAAATAAACATGACAACAAAAACCCTCATATAATAGTCAAAAACCCCGAAAAAAACACAAGTATACCCCCGCTTTTGAAAGCATGCTTTGTCCCCAAAGCATTAACTGTAAGAAAAAGGATGTGGATATACCTGTGGCACTCTAAATTCTCCGGTCAGCTATTCAGACTTCACTGACCATTCATCGATTGCCTCCCATGTAGTTCTTGATTTAACGTTGCGTCACTACGTCACTCCTCTTTCTATTCAAGCCTAATGAAGATACACCGATTAGATTACTTTTACCTCCTAGATGTTTCCCATGTATAGCTTCACTCTTTGTCAGTTCACCTTGAACCTCTTACTATCTTTGTTCTCATTTTCCATAACACCACATGGGGACATATTCACCACTGGATACAGTCCTATCTATCTAGAATTTAATTTTCCTGGATGCAAGCGGAGCCTCAGGTTAAACAGGAGTACCAAGTCAACAACGTTGAACTCTTTTTTTCGTAATATTTTGGTCGTGGTATATTTGCATCCTCTCTTTATAAATAGCTGCAATCTCATAATATTGGTGGTGAAACTCATCTATCTCATTCAGTTGATGTAGCCTCAATTTGGCTGCTTCATTTTAGTCCAAGCTCATCTTTTTCAGTGCCCATAGTGCCTTATGTTCCAACACCACCATAGATGACACGACTTTCCATAGACAAGCTAATATGGTGATGAGCCAATAGGGTTCTTGTAAGTTGTTCGATATGCCCAAAGTGCATCATCGAGCTTCATAGACCAGTTTGTCTCATTGGTGTTTACTATTTTAGCCAAAATCGTCTTGATCTCCCTATTGGAGTCTTCCACTTATCCACTTGAGTGAGGATGATAAGGTGTTGCCACCTTATGTTTCACATCATATTTCTCAAGAAGAGTTCTGAAAAGACGATTACAAAAGTATGAACCACCATCGCCGATGATGGCTCTAAGGGTACCAAATCTCACAAATATGTGCTTCCACATAAATGCTATGAAACTTTTTCCTTTATTATTAGGGAGTGCAATGGCTACCACAAATTTTGAAACATAATCCACTGCCACGAAGATATACTTCATCTTATAGGAGCTCACAAATGGACCCACGAAATCAATACCCCACACATCCAACAATTCTACTTCCAAAATTGGGGTCAAGTGATACCACCTTGTCTTTGGCATTGATCATAGGCTTTGGAAAAATTGTATAAATCCTGGTGGATTGTGGGCCAATAGTAACCACACTGTAAAATTGTGTGCAATTCGAATGCCACTCTGATGACCCCCAAGTGGAGATGAGTGGCATGCCTCAAGTATACTCAACATATCAACCTCTAGCACACACCTCTGAATTAACCCATCTGCACAAATACAAAAAAAATAAGGCTCATCCCAATAGTACCTCATAGCGTCAAATAAGACCTTCGCTGCGAAGTTAGGTCTTCTAGGATCATATCACTCACAAAATAATTTGCATAGTTTGAAAACCATGGGATAAAATCCTGAGATGCAACCAACACCTACTCATCTGAAAAGGCATCATCAATGTCCATCTCATCTTTTATTCTTGCCTCTGCCTCCAGTCTAGATAAGTGGTCAGCCACCTGATTCTCAGTACCCTTCCAATCTTTTACCTCAAACTAAAATTCTTCTAAGAGCAATACCCATTGGATCAACCTTGGTTTAGCATCCTTCATAGAAATTAGATACCACAATGCTGCATGGTCTTTGTGGACAATCACATTAGTTCCAAGTAGGTACACCCAAAACTTTTTAAATGCAAAGACTACTGCTAGCAGTTCATGTTCGGTGACCATGTAATTTTTTTAGCTGTGTTGAGTTTCTTACTAGGCATAATACATTGGGTGAAATATGTTTGCTCTCTGCTAACCCAAGACAGCACCAAGGGCCATTCCTCTAGTATCACACATTATCTCAAATGGGAGAGACCAACATGAAGCTATGATAATAGGGGCTGATGTGAGCCTTTCCTTTAGGAATTCAAACTCTTTCAGACACGCTTTATCAAATATGAACTTCACCTCTTTCTCAAGTATTTTTCATAATGGTTGTTCAATTTTTGAGAAGTCCTTGATAAACCTCCTGTAGAATCTTGCATGCCCCAACATACTCCTGACACCTTTGACAGAAAAAGGTAGAGGCAATCCTGCTATTACCTCGATTTTTGCCTTGTCCACCTCTATAACTTTTCCTGAAATTATGTGGCCCAACAACAATCACCTCTTTTACCATGAAATGGAATTTCTCCCAATTGAGAACAAGATTAGTTTCATCACATTTGTTCAGCACTTTACTTAGATGCTCAAGGAAATCTTCCAATGAATCACTCATACCCGAGAAGTCATCCATAAATACTTTAATGGTGTCCTTCATCATGTCTAAAAAAATGGACATCACACAACACTGGAATGTAGTTTGTGCACTTCACAAACCAAATGGCGTCCTCCTAAAGTGTTATACCCCGGAAACCCAAGGATCAGATTCGGGAGTCAACATAGTGAAAAACTAAAATTTTGAACCAGGTCACAGAACGACTCGTGAAGTGGCTCGTGAGGAGAGAACACCTATCATGAAGTGACTCATGGCCAAGAAAAGAGGTGGCACGGTTTGGGGGAGACCACGGGCATGACCACCAGTTGTGGTCAGGTCTCACGACTCATAAGGTCGCCCATGGCCTAGACTAGATGCGTGACACGGAGTTTGGTCAGTGGGGATCACGAGTGGTGACCATGAGTCGTGGTAAGCCACCACGATTCATGGGGTTCCTCTTGGAGTCCCCTGATGAATTTTGGCAGTGAGCATGATGACTCAAGGCCACGAGTCGTGGTCAATGGTGATGAGTCATCCAGTCCCTCGTGGGGACTAGCAGTCAACAAAATTCTGTGATTTAAATAAGGGCTTTTATATAATTCCTAAGTCCTAGGGTCCTATGTTACGTCGTTTTAACATCAGAAAGGGTGGTTTAAGAGGGAATAAACTAGCCTAAGTCCTCATTCATACATGCAAAGTTTTGCAAAGGAGATAGAAGTGTGATCTAGGTGATTTCAAGGTGTTCTTCCTCAATTTCCTCTTGGGAAATCTAGGAAAGTTAAGAACCAGCTATTCTCAGGTATGTAAGGCTATCAATCCTTTCACACCCATGCCAATTCTATATGATCTTATGAAAATTTTATCAATTTTTATGGGGTTTTGAGGTAGATTTATATAAAAGATAATGATTGTTAATGGGCTTTGTAATTTTTGAATCTTATCATACTCTAAGGGTTTTGGTCAATTCTTAGGATTTAAATAATTTATAATTGTTGTCAGATTCGATTTCTTTTGAATTTGGTCTAATTATGCATGACTCATGATGAATCGATTTATGATCTACCTTCCTATTATGATATTTACAAGCCCAGCATGAATTATGACTTAAACCATGGATTTTATCAATTACCCATCATGATTTTATGAATTTCAAACTATATGCATGATTTACAAGTATGTATGAACTTTATGATTCATGAACCATGTTTTGGCCAACTCACGGGCCCTATGTCATTGTTATTTCACATATGTACAAGTATATTTATGATTATCATAATTTAACTAGCCCATGAATTCATGTATGTTATACTATAAGCACTATATATGTTTTGGGAGTAGTATCGAACACTGAGCAAGTTCAGGGCCTAGGTTATGCCCCGGACCTCACAAACTACGTGCCACCGTAGGTATGTTGGGACCTCATATGGGACTATCTCCAGCCCACATGGCCCTTTTTCATGGTGACATCACACTTTCATGGTTCTACTCTTGGCAAGTTACAAACACCCTCCCGATTATGGTTATAAGTGGGGCTTCATGTGTGCTCATATGGGATATGTCTTAAGAGAATCTCCCACTGTTCCTCATGATTTATGCATGTTTATGATTATATATATTGGCTCAATTCATGTTAAATAAGGCTTTTCTCTTAGGATTATGATTATAATTGTACTATGAATGTTTTGAAAACCTTGAGCCTTATGTATGTTATGATGTTTATGACATGTACATGATGTCCTACTCTTATGATCATTTATGAGATTTCTATATTTAAGATCTCCATTTTACTTACATTGCATTCTCAGTACATTTCAAGTGCTCATCACATACTTTTTATTCATATCGTTTCATGATACAAGACCCGACTCTCAGGCTCACCCTCCTCAATAGCTCCTCAGAGTTCACTATTAGCTTATTTTGTTAGTCCTCATGTTCCGAGGGCCATATGTTCAAACTCTATGCTTTTCCTGTAGTTTCAAAATTGTTGGGTTAGTTGGAGAGTTATCCCATCAACCCATCCTTCATGATTAGAGGCTTTTCAGACTACAAGTGTATTCAACCGTCATGTATGAATTACATATTGTACTTTCCCCATATTTATGAAATGTTTACATTTTCTTATGTTAAGTCTTCTGCTTATGCGATTGAATTAGATGTATGCTTATGCCATGGGTTGACTTGGGGTCTCTCGGGGATCCTTGTCCTATGTCTACGATGTGGGTATCAGTCGGGTCGTGAAAAACTTAGTATCAGATCCATAGGTTTTGAATTGTCCTAGGGAGTCTAAAATTCGTGTTAGGTAGAGTCTTTTTCATGGGTGTGAAGTGTGCCACACTTATGAAGAAGAGGATACTAGATGTTTAGGAAATATTTCCTTCTTTCATAATTAGAAGGGTTTCCTCTACCCTTCTAATTCGTGCAATTCACGTTTGCAGCATCATGACTAAACACCGAGTGAACACTAGAAGAAATGGTAACGGTAATGATCATGAGGGTGCCAATGGTGAGGAGCATCAGCCAGCCCCACCCGTTCATAAGGAGCACGCACCAAAGGCAGCTGCCCATGCTGAGTTTAGGGCAGCGATTCAGATGCAGGCGCAGGCCATGACGACATAGGTTCAAAACCAGATAGTGGCGCATTGCTCTCAAAATGGGAATGCAGCGACAGCCATGGTGGGGGGTTTCTTGAGGATGATCCCTCCTGAGTTCACGGCGTCGAAGCTGGAAGAGGATCCCCACAATTTCATTGAGAAGATTCTGAAGATCACCCAGGTTATGGGGGTGAACAATGGGGAGTGTGTTGACTTGACCTCTTATCAGCTAAAAGGGCTGGCTCATATATGGTTTAAGCAGTGGAGAGATGCTAGGGTAGTTGGTGCAGTCCCGATAGGTTGGAAGGAGTTTCTCTCGGCCTTTATGGATCGGTTCTTCCCTTGGGAGATCAGGGAGCTCAAGGAGGCCGAGTTTGTAAATTTAAAGCAGGGTAACATGTTCGTTCAGTAGTACGCATAGGAGTTCACTCAATTATCCAAGTATTCTCCAGAGTTGGTGGCAGACTAGAGGGCTTGGGTGAGTCATTTTGTGCATGGAGTGGCAGATAATTTGGATAAGGATTGCTAAATCGCCATGCTACATCGGGATATCCACTTTCCGCGCATTGTGTTGCATGCTCAACAGATGGAGTCGGTCTACCAGAGGCAGAGGGAGGCCAAGAGGTCTAGGACCGACAGCTATGGAGTTTCTCAAGTTAGGTCAGGGGGTGGACAACATCCGCAGTCCCAGCACAGATCTACCACTCTAGCTCCATCATCGGCTAACACGCCATCTAGGTTCAGAGGAGATCAGAGGAGTAGGTCTTCAGGCTCGAGGGATAAAGGTAGCATGCAGGTGGAGCGCACTTTTCTAGCTTGTGCGATGTGTGGCAAGAATCATCTCGGGAGGTGCTTAGTTGGCTCAAATGCATGTTTCGGGTGTGCCAAACCCGGACACAGACTTAGGGATTGCCCCTCAGCTAGATCAGGGGTCGATGGGTCCCGTGTGATAGTAGCCAATTCTGCCGCTCCTGTAGCACGTCCCCCTTAGAAGGTTGCCTCTACTAGTTCAGTAGGAGGTCAGCGCCAAAACAGGTTTTATGCTCTAGTACCCCGCCAGGAGCAGGAGGCTTCGCAAGATGTGGTCACTGGTATTTTACAAGTCTTCCATATTGATGCTTATGCCTTGTTAGATCTAGGAGCCACTTTTTCTTTTGTGACTCCCTATATTGCTAGTAGTCTCGGAGTTAGCCCTGAAATTCTGTCAGAGCCATTCTCGATCTCTACTCCAGTCGGTGGTTCAGTGGTAGCTATGCGGTTATATAGAGGTTTCCCTATTACAGTATTGCATAAGGTCATCTCCGCAGACTTAGTAGAGTTAGCTATGACTGACTTTGACATAATTTTAGGTATGGATAGGTTGTTTGCATGTTATGTTTCGATATATTGTAGGACCCGTGTGGAATTCCGATTTCCGAGTGAGTCAGTTTTAGAGTGGAAGGGTAATTTAGTTATACCAACTGATCGGTTTATTTCATACCTTAAGGCCATGAAAATGATTTCTAAGGGCTGTAGTATCACCTAGTTAGGGTTAAGGGTGTTGAGTCTGAGACCCCGAGTATTCAGTCAGTTCCGGTGGTGTGTGAGTATTCAGAGGTTTTTCCCAATGATTTGCCAGGTGTTCCTCCTAAGAGGGAAATTGATTTCGGCATTAATCTCTTACCCGATACGTAGCCCATCTCTATTCCTCTCTACAAGATGGCTCCAGCCGAGATAAAGGAGTTGAAAGATCAGTTGAAGGACTTATTAGATAAGGGCTTTATCAGGCCGAGTATGTCTCTATGGAGTGCACCAGTGTTATTTGTCCGGAAGAAGGATGGTTCCTTTTGCATGTGTATTGATTACTAGCAATTGAACAAGGTCATTGTCAAGAATAGGTACCCCTTACCCAGGATCGATGACTTGTTCGACCAGCTTCAGGGTGCTAGATGTTTCTCAAAGATAAATCTCAGGTTTGGGTATCACCAGCTCAGGGTTCCGGAGAGTGACATCCTAAAAACTACTTTCAGGACTCGGTGTGGTCACTACGAATTTGTTGTTATGTCTTTTGGACTAACCAATGCCCCTGCAACTTTCATGGACTTGATGAACAGGGTATTCAAGCAATATCTTAATATGTTTGTGATCATGTTCAATGATGAAATCCTTATATACTCTCGGAGCGAGGAGGAGCATGCTGCTCATTTGAAAGTAGTGCTGCAGACTCTGAAGGATCATCAGTTGTATGCAAAGTTCAGTAAGTGCGATTTTTGGTTGGACTCGGTTGCATTCTTAGGCATGTGGTATTGAGTGAGGGTATAAAGGTAGATTCTCAGAATATTGAAGCGGTAAAGAATTGTCCTAGACCGCTGCATCCTTTAGAAATTCAGAGTTTCTTGGGCCTAGCAGGCTACAATCGAAGGTTTGTTGAGGGATTTTCATCAATTGCAGTGCCATTGACCAGGTTGACTCAGGAAAAGGTAAAGTTCCAATGGTCGGAAGCTTGTGAGAAAAGCTTCCAAGAGTTGAAGACTCAACTCACTTCCACACCAGTGTTGACCATACCCAAGGGTACCAAGGGCTTTGTAGTATATTGTGACGCTTCGAGAATCAGACTTGGGTGTGTTTTGATGCAGCATGGGAAAGTGATAGGGTATGCCTCAAGATAGTTTAAAATCAATGAGAAGAATTACCTGACCCATGATCTTGAGTAGGCCACGGTGGTGTTTGCATTAAAGATATGGCGACATTACTTGTATGGGGTCCACGTGGATGTATTTACGGACCACAAGAGCTTGCAATATGTGTTTATGAAGAAAGATCTCAATCTTCGACAAAGGAGGTGGTTGGAGCTACTTAAGGACTATCATATGAGTGTTCTTTACCACCTGGGTAAGGCTAATGTGGTAGCGGACGCACTTAGTAGGCTCTCTATGGAGAGTGCGTTCGACGTGGATGAGGGAAGGAAGGAGTTGGTGAAAGATGTCCATCGACTTTCAAGGTTGGGAGTTAGATTGGTCGAATCGTCCGATAGCGGCATTGTGGTGAAAAATGGATCAGAATCATCCTTGGTGACGGATATGAAAGCCAGACAAGATGAGGATTCGATGTTGGTAAAGCTGACAGAAGCCGTCTACAGTCAAAAGGTGGAGGTTTTCTCCCAAGGGGGAGATGGTGTGTTTCCATACCAGGGTTATCTGTGTATTCCAGACGTAGATAATTTGAGGGACCAGATATTGCATGAGGCACATAGATCCAGGTACTATATTCCTCCGGGTGCCACCAATATGTATTTTGATTTGCGGGAAATATATTGGTGGAATGACATGAAGAGGGATATTGCAGAATTCTTAGCCAAGTGCCTGAACTGTCAGCAAGTGAAGGTCGAGAACCAAAGGCCAAGAGGCGTACTTCAAGATATTATCATTCCTACTTAGAAGTGGGAAGAAATCAATATGGACTTCATTACTGGGTTGCCCCGTGCTCGCCGGCAATATGACTCCATTTGGGTGGTGGTCGACAGGTTGACAAAGGCAGCACATTTGTCACGCCCCGCCTTGGGGGGTATGACTGGCACCTGGTGCCCTAGTAGGACCTGGACTGCTAACTGGTGAGCCTAAGCACATCTGGTGCCTGGCTA
>JACEIK010001578.1:110627-184250 GCA_018107945.1 Datura stramonium | reverse complement strand
AGCAATTCTGAATAGCAGGAGATAACTGAATCTGAAGAACGGATATAAGCTGGATCAAACCTTTCTGTACTGATAGGGCAGGAGCGTACCTGTAGACGCGGCGGCCTGCTTAGTTACTAATTTTCTTGACCCATGTTCCCCCATACCTCTCTTGTGTTTCTCATTTTTTGAATGGTTTCATTTGTTGTGGGTATGGCGGGAGATTATAAATTGCAAAATCTGGGTGTTAACACTTTTCTTAGTAGATATTCTATATAGGCTTTATGTTTCAAAATTTTAGTTTGGGGTGAAGTTCGAGTAACCCATGTTCTTGAAACACACAATTTTTCTGATGATTAATAGGGTGACGTATTTCTTAAGGGAAAATCAACATTCTTTTCTTTTTTATGCTAGTTGAATTGGGTAAAATATGATGTGTGAGTGAGTTGAGTAAGTTGTGAAATTGAGTTGCTAGAATATTTTGGGTTAGGCACTCGACGTCTCCCAATAATAGATGGGGCAACATCCATCTCAAGGGAAAGCATTGAGTGGTCCCAATAGTCACTGCGGTTTTTTAGTTGATTAATAAACCTTTCAGGGAAGTTTGAGCACCCATTAGATGGCAAAATTTAAGCTTGAAAATTTTGATGTAGCCACTGCCGGCCATTTTGGGATCGCGGATCCCAATCTGCGAGATGTAGGATGAAGCGCAGGTTAGTCTTTGATCTTTAGGTCATTGCCTCTTATATTCGTTTCAACCTATGTTTAATGATTCGGCTACTACGAAACACAGGTGAAATGCCAGACCTAGAAATCTGCAAGCCCTCGTTTCTATCGCAGACCTGCGACGCTCCGGTGAACCGCAGCCTACCTGCGAAACGCTAATGCAGCCAAGTGCTGCCAATTGTTGATTATATTTCTTCACATTGTTTAACATCCAATATTTTAATTTCTTTTCCTTAACTTAGCATTAGTCTTGGTTTTTAATATCAATTATCAAAAATGCAAAAAGAAGTATGGTGTGTTGTGCCACTAACATGTTCTTATAGAATCATGACTTCTTCTAGGCTAGCCGACAAAGGAAAGGCCCCGTCAACCTCAAACAGTAAGGGTAAAGGGAAAGCCAAAGCAACTCCAGCCTCCACCAATACCAGGGATGCCATTATCTATTGTGTGCCTGACATGAAGGCACACTATGTCATATGTGCCTAGAGGCCAATCACCACCTAAAAGTGCTTTGACTTGGTGGGGGTGGTGAATGACTTCCCAAACATCATTGCACAGTTCAGTAATACACAATGGCATATGGTCTCGGAGCCACTCCCAAACTACTACACCAATTTTGTTCCAGAATTCCATGAATCCTACCAGGCAGGACAATAGGTAATGAAACACAAGGGTAAGGTTGATGAGTTCCCATGCAACCCTTCAATCAAGGTTCAAGGTGTAGAAGTCGACATCACTCTGGATGCCATAAATGTCATATTTTAGGAGGATGAAATCGACTTAGGAACAGAGTATGCAGTATGAGTGGCAAGAAAGGAAGACCAATTCCATTAGGTGGCTAACATTATAGCCAGTGGTCAGCCCTTGTGGGCCTCCGTGGGCAGGGAAATTACAAGGCAGGACCTAAACTTTGATGCCAAATTTTTTCTTGAATTTGTATGTACATCATTCCCTTTAAAAATGATCAACGAGTGAACCTTGAGCAGCCGTACTTATTACCTTCATCATATCAGGGTGCCCACTAAATTTTGGGTTAATGATTTGTCTTGTTAGTTAACCCTAATCCTACCAATGTCCCATAAATAGCACACCCCTAGTATTCGCTCATATTGTTACTTCAAAGTTGGTTGCCTTGTTTTCTTATTGAGTTTGAATTCATAGTGTGATCTTGAAAACCCCCAATATTTACTTTCCTAGTTTCAATACAATGATGTTATTTGATTCAATTTGATAGACAACTTTTATTGCTATTAATCTTCATTCCCTGTGGATTCGACCCCAACTCATGAATTGGGTAAATTATATTATGATGATCGTGTAAACTTTTTACTAGAGAGGAGTGGATTTGGACGTTATCAAAGAGAAGGTGAAGAATGAGATAATTAAATGGCTAGATGCAGGTTTCATATACCCAACCTCTGATAATAAATAGGTGAGTCCGGTGCAACGCATCCCTGAAAAGGGAGGCATGATTGTGGTGGCCAATGAGCGGAATGAGTTGATTCTATTGAGACACGTCACGGGCTAGCGTGTTCGTATGGACTACTGGAAGTTGAACACCCGGACACTCAAAGATCACTTCCCAATGCTGTTTATGGATAAGATGTTGGACAAGTCGGTAGGCAAAGGTTGGTTGGTATTTTTTCATAAATGGTTATTTGGGATATAACAAAAACATCAATTGCACTTGAGGACCAAGAGAAGACTACATTTACTTGTCCTTATGGAATATTTGTTTTCATATGAATGCCATTCAAATTATGCAATGCGCCTGAAACTTTCCAGAGGTGTATGATGTCAATTTATTCTAATATGGTAGAAGATACCTTGGAGGTTTTCATGGACAACTTCTAAATCATAGGTGACACTTTTGAGGACTGCTTAGCCTATCTTGGCAAGGCCATAAAGTGATGTGAAGAAGTGAATCTTGTGTTGTATTCGGAGAAATGCTAATTTATCCCACGCGCATGTAGTCATCACGTAATATAGGAAGGAAGCCTCAATTATCGTACCCACAGAGACTTTTCAGTTTAATCGTTATAAGGTTATTTGTTATTTCGCTATTCTATCAAACAGTTAAAGAGGGGAATGATTTGGGAAATTAATGTACTAAAAACTTTAAATGTAAAAGTAACTAAAGCAGTTGCAAGTTTGGTTTTACTTCGAGGATGATGAAATATATGGAAATGGCACTTTTGCAGTTTCAGGTTGAGTTATCAAGACGTGATTACACTAGAACGATTCTTCCTATGTTTGCAAGTTACTATCCCATTCCTTGCCACTATCTCTAGTATCCAAGAATTATTTCATGAACTCTACCGCCTATATCTCTACGGTCGCAGGAGAAAAATGAAACGACGGTTATGCCTACTTGTATTTCAACTAAATAGGGTTGAAGGGTATATCCCTATCCTCATTAACAACTTCTATCCTCTCACTAATGGGTTCAAGGGTCTTTTAATTCCTTTTCTATATTTACCTTTAACCCTTTCGATTCCCTTTCCCAAGTCCAATCAAAAGCCAACAAATTTACTTATAAGGTGATCAATCTCATAAAATAAGAAATTAAAATAAGTAAATACAAAAAACTATTAAAGTAGAATTGAATGTAGGTTAAATCAGTCTTTCAAACAATAACCATCCACCATGGCCAAAACAAAGTATAAGTTTAGCCTCTCATAGACAAGTGGAAAAATGAATACTAAATCATCATCATTCAAAAGTAAAACAACAAAGAAGAGAAGAAACCTAGTGTATAACTTGTCTTCCTTCCAAGAGTCTTACAAGCCTCCACAAATGAAATACATAATGTAAAAAATGATCAAAGATGCCTAACAAATGACCTAGAGGCTGAATTTATAGTTGAGCCTTCAAATGATGCTTCTGCCCTCCAATACTTAGATTTAAAATTAGCATTTTCTACTTTGGAATGGGTTTGGTGCACCACCCCTCCAATCTCACCAAAGCATTAGTCAAATTTCCTTTGAAGAATAGCTCCGGAATGGTTCTGACGCGCTGCCCCACCTATAGCCTCAAGTGGGGCTCAAGTTTTCTCTGATGTTTTGCTCTAGGCACGCCTTGCCATCTATCTCACCAAGGAGTTATAAAAATTTCCACTTTTGTGTATCATCTAGGCGCCCCGCGCCACCTATCTCACCAGAGTGTTAGTCAAATTTCTTGGCTCTAGAACCCACCTGGCGCGCCGCCCCCTCCATAGGACCAGAATGTTTTGAAATTTCTCTAAGTCCAGAATGCTTTTGGGGATCCATGCCTCTCATTTCACCAAAGTTTTGAGTGATAATTCTTCTTAATTTTGGGGGCTAGCACCCCCCAACTCAATGAACATAATTTCCTATGTTTGGGACTTGGTGTAGGGCGCCAGCCATAGTCCCAGGCCCTTCTTTTCAGCTTTTTAAACCTTCACTCCTTGGTTAATTTTGGGTCCTTTTCCTTGGTTTCCAACTCAAAAAATCTCCAATCATTTGTTATCATATAAAACACAAAAACACATGAATTTATGAATTTCATAAGGATTATGACCTCAAAACAAGGTAGAAGATGGGCAAAAACATGGCAAATGGGCATAGAAATATGCCTAATATCACCACCCCCCACTTAAACCGTTGTTAATCCTCGTACAATTCTTAATACACACATAAAATCATATTTTACCAACACACTTAGTACCTCTATCAATTCATACTCAACCAACTAGCATAGAGCATAGATCTAGTGGTTCATCAACATAAAACAATTCTCATCAAGCACATATAAAGGTTTCACATTCCAGACCACACAACCTCTATCATTTACTCCTTCTTTCAAAATATACGACCAACAAGATTTAGTATAAAATATACAATAAATAGTACACTGATATAGACATCTTGTGCCAATCATTTTTAGTGGTGTTCCTCTCTCAAATTATCGATGCAAAAACATAGAACATAGAAAGTAAGGTACCCTCATGCGATGTAATGCACATACATCACATACCATAAGCTTTACCTTCATGTACATTTAGACTACTTGGTTGTTTCAAGAGATTTGGATCACAAGGACTTTTCTTGGTTGTAATGTCGGGTATGGAATGGGTAGGAATGATATTTCCTTTAAAGTAGCTACTACCCTAAGCACTTTTAAGACATCTTTTCACTTTTCAAGTCCACCACTTTTTTCTTTCATGTTCACCCTTCACTAACTCACCTTGTTTTTCTTTTCTTCTCATGCACCTTTTCACTACTTGACTGCTAGTATTTTCTTATAGAATCAATAAGAATTTTAAAATTAAAGCTCTATGTTTTATTGTCCTAGCAGCAAGTAAACAACATAATTTTGTGGGCACCCCTTCTTCCTATTTTTCTCCTCTTACCACAAAATTTTCTTTTTCCCTTAATATTATACTTGGGTGGACCTTTACTTTCAAGTCTCAAAGTGCCTAAGACTATTTTCGATCAATAAGTCTGATGTCTCACAAAAAAAAAGGGATTAACCTACTTTAATGACTAAGAAAGAATAAAGCTTATGGCTCAAATGGGTTAACTAGGGAGAATGTACAGGAACGTGAAACAAACATGGGAAAACTTGGCTTTTTCAAAGAAATGTGTAGATCATATCCTCACTCCCTAATAATTAGTTATCCTACATACACTAAGGCAATTTCTAGATGCTATAATATGTACACACAAGACAATTTAGCTCACCTCTCAAGAATCTAGTCGGCTTCCTACAACTATCCATTCAAACAATCATATTGAATGACATTTTTATTTCATTATTAAGCCCTAAGAATCATTTAGAGACAAATTAAAGAGATATATGTGTCTCTCATGAATTCCTCACTTATGCATTCAAAATAACCACTTTATTGACTCTAGCATAGAAGCTATGTAGAATGTCAACAAGCACACAAGTTAATGATCTATGAGTCAATCCTAAAAAATTGAAAAAAACGTGACGAAATTACCTTAAGACGATCGTCATTCATCTATCATAGGGAAGGGTCACTACTCTACGACAACAGTGACTCCTAAAAATTTGAAAATTACCCAGTTCAAAGAACATTCCTTCGAAAAAGAATTGAGGCCATAATAAAAAAACCGAAGGTGGGTAAGTTATGCCAAATTCAAAAAATTTCAAGCAAAGCTCAATGGACATACTCACCCTTGACCAACAACATTTAGACTCTAAAATTAAACTAACAAAAACTAAAAATATTAAACTAAAAACTAACAATCTCAATTACTAAATACAAACAGAGTATCCAACATCCAAGGCATCACAAGTCACCAACATCATACTAACTATTACAAACCAAGACCTAACTAATCATAGAGCTAGTACTACAAGGAATGGCCCTATACTACGACCTACTAGAAATATAGCAATGAAAGAACAAACAGGAATCTTTCCTCCATCCCACACTTAAAATGGTGCACTGTCCTCAGTGCACACACAATCATATAGAAAGGTAGGGTAAAAGGAACTTCCTGTGTTGCTAAGAATCATCATCAAGATTTTAATCCTTATCCTTATCCTCATCATCATCTCCTTGTACCTACATGGCACCCGTAATAGCATCATCATTCTCATCCATGTCCAAATCATCAACTCTGTCAGTGATCATCGTGGCCTCATCATCATCAAGCGGCTCCTCAAAGGAAGATCCCACTCTACACATCTACATGTCACCCTCTGTGAGTGGGTACCTTACCTCAAGGGCTTCCATCTCCTCATCTATGGTAGGTCGACCTCCTAGCCTCAGCTGTAAATCTAGCATCCCAAATATGCGACCCTACCAGCATTCATCACGAGCCGGATGATCAGCTATAGTGATGAGTGGAGCTGTGGAAGTGATGATCTCCTTTACCTCTGTAACATCCAACATCTTGCCGGACGGGTGTCTTGCTAGAGCTAGACGAAGGTATACCTCTTTCTTAATACCTTCTCCTTGCAAAAACTAGGTCAAGAAACTACCACAACAATATTTCCACCTGCAGTTGTCCCATGATCTCCTCATATTGTCCTGGAGTACCCTATAAAATTTGACCGGTATCCCCTTCATAAGCATATACACAAGAACAACCTGCTCTCTAGTGATTTCTGTCATGTGAGTCCCTGGAAGAAGCACGACACAAACTATCTTTAGCAAAATTTTTTCCTCCTTGTTCAGGTAGGAGAACAAAAGTGTTGAGTGAGTGCCCTTGTGGTCCCTTGCCCATCGTGCGGACGAGTGATGACCGCATAGAGTGTGATAGATGCCGGGGTAAGGCTGCTTCTCAGGAAGATAAAGTACTCCAAAGGGTCTACCTCAGGTGCTCCAAGGAAAGCATTGAACCTCTTGTAAATGAACCGCACCACCTAACCCCTTATCTTCACTTTGGTGCTTTCTCCAAATGATGTGTCTCAGTTTGCATAAAACTCCCTCACCAATGTGAGATTGCACTCCTACGGCTCAGCAAAGATGATCCAACTCTCAACTCATGGAGCTTGTCTCGTATGGTTAGGAACTCAAAAGCAAGTCAACCCTCATCAATCCAATTTTCAGGATCATACTTAGCCTCCTTCTGTTACTTGAACAAAGTAAGTCCATGAGGCTCTACTACCTTTGCTCCAAATCTTCTAGCAGTACCAGACTTGCCTGCTGTTAAACTAGCTCCCTTTGGGCCTTTTCGAAGCCCCTTGAGGCTTGGTTGAGAAATCACCACTTCCTTTTCCTTCAATGCCATAACTCCTGAGAATTAAAAATCAAAAACTTTACAATAGTTCGTGAATAACAAATCTAACGAATTAAGTGTTAAATGTGCAAATTTGACCCCACAATTAATTAGCTAGCCCACTTTTGAGACTTTTCCAACGGGATACTCAACACTTTCCCCATCATCATTTAATCTCAACGAGACTAATTTATTCACCAACTCTAACTGCAACCAAGTTCATAGATTTTTTCTTTTTTCTTTTTTCAATTCTCCCCTCACTTTTAACTCTTCAAGAATGCCTCACTTTGGCCATCCCTCTCACTTTCCTTCCTTCAATTAATGATTCAAGTAATTTATATATGAAAGTAGCTACATTCAATTGATTCAACAATTCACAAGAAATTTATTACCATCCTTAATGAATTAATCATTAATTTCAACAACTCAAGTATCATTCACATGCATGAATTCAATAACCATATACTTTCTCTCTCTACAATCAATGCACCTACCCACCAAATTCAAGTATTCAATTCACCATCTCAATTCATCCCCACAACTTCAAATTACTATATTTAATAAAAAATAAGTTAACCCAATAAAGATACACATTATCATGGAAGAATTTAAAAAATTAAAGCTCATGAAACACACAATATGAAACTCAAGCTTTTACCAACCATGGTGATTTGGGTCTTTAATCTTGGGGAAAAAGGGTGTGGGAGCATGCTTTCAATATTACCTAAACAAGAAAGAAGAAATATACTTACTTGAGTTGCGAAGATAAGCTTAACAAAACCTTGATGAAGACAACAATGGAGGGGAAAGGGGAAGAGGGAGTTACGAGTTTAAGAGGGGGAGAAGAGAGATAATTTTTTTTTTTGTTTTTCAACTTTATGATATAAAAGGATGAGCGGGAGCTTAAATAAAGGTATGGGGCCTGATATTTTGGTAATTCTAAGGTCCTTGGGTCAACATTGACCGACTTGACAAAAAAATTTTCGACCAAGAAGCCCCTGGCGCGCCGCCCCCTCTGTCTCACCACAGACTTAGGAAAAAAATTTATTCAAGGATATGGGTTGTCCCGACACGCAACCCATAGCACCAAGCTGAAAGATATTTTTCTTTTAGAATTTAAACCTGGCGTCCCATGCTAGGTATCTCACCGTAGACTTACGCTTTTTTAGCTCATTTTCCCAGCTCTTTTTGCCTCTAAATCCCTGTTCATCTCTACAAAACAAAGAAAAATTTAAAAAATATTAGCAAAGATGGGTTGCCTCCCACCAGGTGCCTTAGTTATAGTCGTGGCATGACATTAATGGGTTGCCTCCCATGTAACACCTGATTTAACTGTCACGCCCCACCTTGGGAGGCATTACTGACACTTAGTGCCATACTAGAATCTGATTGACTTGTCTAGGCATATGCACATCTAGTGCGCCTAAAACTCGAATAAAGAGAACAATGGGCTATATCTCGGCTATAAACACAGCCTCCGGCCGACAAGGCCTTATAGCCACATATAAAAGAAAATAGCTAACCAACAATAGACAATAAAAGGGAATCCTATGCGGGCTGACAAGACCACCATGATATGTAGTTATAACTGAAATGAAAATTAGGCACTATACTAGGCCCCACACGGCTAACACGTAAAATAAGACATATATAGGCCCCACATGGCCAATGATACACAACTAACTGACGACTATTGCCTACAAGCCTCTAAGAATACAAATAGTGGTTGGGACAAGGCCCCAGCCTGCCCAGATGCTATACAAATGGAATACCGCACTTGCTACAACCTGGAAAACTCAGAATTAAAGGAGCTGGCCAACTGCTAACTCTGAAAAGCTATTACTGAGGATACTGAATTCTTTCTGTCTAAACCTGCAGGAAAGTAATGCAGCACCCAGGGGAGGGCATCAGTACAATATGTACTTAATATGTAAAGCAATAAACTTAAATAAGCTGATAAAGAATGGAAGTAAATAGGAAGAAGGGCAGAAAGATTAACCTGTACTCCTGCTTATTCGTAAAATGCATCTGGCAAACACAACATGTACGTGAGCTAAGACTGTATAATTAAACGTCCATAAACTATAAGTGGTATACAAGAATACAAACAAGAACCTCACCTAGCCCCCATAAGTCGGAGGTACAAGAAGCATAGAAATAACTTACCAGGCCTCTATAAGTCCTGGCAAGTACACCTCAATCTATATACCCCTATCAAGGATTCTATGACTTTACTGGTGCTATAGCCAACCTACCTGTCCCCCTAGGTTTGCAACTAAACCCTCTTGGCTCCTGATGCATAGTTGTTTCTGAGTCTAGTGGACTCCTAATATCTGCACCCAGGGCACCAGGCACGATGGGGGTGTGGTGCCGATACGATATAAAATAGTCCATCCATGGAATGGACTGTACGAGGACCTAGGACCCCATCTTCGTCCCTCATGGATGACTTACCACTCCTTGGAATGGACTTTCATCTAGCCCCTAGCGGGCGTCAACACAGCTAGTAAGCTGGAGAGGTCATAGAAGGCTCCTAAGTAAGGGCAACCCTAATCAAGGTGTCGTACTGAAATCTCAATTTGGCCACTCAAAAGGCGTATCTGGCCTTCTAGGCCTAACGCTACCACTGCTAGCCCCCCATAGCATAGTCTATACGGCTGTTAGCAGGCACACCGTCCACCTGTATCTGATAAGACGATCCTCGTACTAATCATGATCTGTAATGGTCTAGACATGATAGGCAGACACCTTTAGTGGCCTAACAATGCATTGAATTTCCTATTTAGAAAACTATAACTCATAAACAACCGTTGGGTCGCGGAAGACTAGTTACTTGGTCCCTCTGCTTGGAATGGTTGTAGGGTTGTTACTGACTGAACATGCTTTTGGGCGGTCGGCCCCTAATTCTCCTCAGGCATCTTACTGACATTCATAGCCTGAGGGTAGTGCTGTACTAACATGGTGCTGGTCCTTTAGACCCTATGATGGTCTGGTCCAATCTTATATTACTTCTCTAAGTGATTACTAACCTTAAAAATAAGTCTATATAGATCTAGCCTCTCACAGCGATCTGCACCTGCGTATCTTATAAAAATAGGCTGGGGCCCTGGCCCTTCCTGTAGCTGCTAATAAGGTCCCCTTCCTTAGGGTACCCATGAGTCTATTTGACCTGGATGACTGGGCTGGCTTCCTGGGCAACCAGTATGACGAATGCTAAGTCAACTGGGACTGACAATCACTTGTAGTAGTTAACTATATGGCAGACACTCACTCAGTTCACTAGACAACCGCTAGGCTGCTGACTCTAAAATATGGACTTCCTATCTACAATTCTAGCCCTGGGGCATAAGGGTATGCCAATGACCTCTGGGCATGCTTCACTAACAATACAGGCACAAAAGTAGTGGCTATATGGCCGAGTTGCGCATATGTTGTTCAACTAACTCAGGCCTAACAGCTATCTACGAACTTCTAAGGTCTAGGCCTGACCATAAGACATCCAATTCCACTAGTACAATATATTGAAAACCAATGAGTTCCTATGATGCTTCCAGCTTGTATCACACTTAACATGCTCTTTCTTGACAAAGGATACCGTAATATGATCTATATATGTTTTCTAACAGCTTAATCCAACCTATATACCTGTAGTCTACTAACAACAGCTGACCATAAGATATCTGATCACAATCTACTGATAGAAACTATTTGCAACAGGAGGAACCGTTGTTTCCATTCAAGAACATAAGTCGTATAATTTACGATGAGAATAACTTTCTGAAGGGATAAGTCTTACATAGCTCGATTGCTAATTGCCGATTATCTGACAAGTTTCAGTTGTGTTCAACAGCTCTTTCCAACTGTAGCCATCCCCACACGACCGGCACAACTAACCACAGGGANGGGATAAGTCTTACATAGCTCGATTGCTAATTGCCGATTATCTGACAAGTTTCAGTTGTGTTCAACAGCTCTTTCCAACTGTAGCCATAATACTGGGGGGAAAAGGGACTAATTTTAATACCAAATTCAGCCAAAAATGATAACTTTCTACATAAATATTAACTAAACTTCAACTTAATGGAACACGGTCAAAATGTATAATTTCTCGAAAGTTCAAAAGGGAGAAATACCTACTTGAAGCCTGTGATCGTATAGAAATTAGTTTGGGGAAATTCTGACAACATTGGCTCAACGGGGTTACGATTTGTTGGGCGAATTTCAAGAAAATAACTCTGTAGTAATGCTCCATACGGCCATAAACATCGATACCCAAGGTTAATTTGAATTCGAGGGTCGTTACGTAATGTAAATGGAGGAATATTAACTGAAAATGATGTGTTCTTCTTCTCTAACCGTGGGTTTGTTAATTTGGAATAAAAGAAATGAAAATTGAACCTTATATAAAATTTGGGTGGTGGACACGGAGACCGTGGCACGGACCCCATTGCGCCAACTCTGGGCTGTGTCACGGAGCCCAACGCACCAGGAACGGGTCCGTGAAAAGTTGCCCCTTCGGGTAGCTGGTCTGGCTCTCTCCCTTACAAGCTTGACTTAGCGGTCGTTTGACCTTTTTCCGGCTCCTTTCTCATAGGCGTTTCACTCTATAACTCTTGAATAACGTACAAATAGGCCGACTAAACGTTAGGAACTTACGGGGTGTAACATCCTCCCTCTTAGGAACATTTTTCCTCAAATGTCACTTAAGATTACAGGAGTTTAAATCTTTTGACTACTATTCTTTAAAATTTTTGACACAGTCTCCCCTGTAATATGGACTATCCAAAAAACCTAAACGCAGGCATCTCATGGGGCACTATAGAAACTAATTCACAACCAGATAGTAGTCAACTGATTAATATTGCTAACATGAATCGTAACATAATAATTGAACAACATTTTTACTTTAACTGCATAACCTAGATTAATCCTGGAATAAATGAGGATATTTGGATCTCGTGTTGTCCTCAGTTTCCCAGGTCATCTCTTTTTTATTCTTCTTCTTCCACTGTACTTTAACTTAGGCTACATATTTAAGTTCTCGACCTTTAGACTTACTAATCTAGTATGGCAACTTGAACCTCTTTATAGGTTAAATCCACGATTATGTGAACATACTCAATGGGACACAACTTGGGATAGGTATGTTATATGTTTTCACAACATTGACATGCAAAAGACTGAATGGACCAATTTCAGTTTTGGAGGAAATTCTAGCCCATATGCCACCTTTTCCTCATTCTGGGAAGATACGATATGGCTAATGAACCTAAGGCTAAGCTTGCCCCTTCTCCAAATCTCATAACGCCCTTCATTGTGAAGCTTTTAGGGATACTCAGCCACTGCTTTAATCCTTAACTGTCTATGTTGTACGTTAGGATAATACTTTCGACAACCCTGAGCTATCAGTACCTATTCCTTGATAATTTTAACCTTTTATCTTTCGTCTGTTATAATATGCCCTGGTTCACTACCTTGATTTATCTGCTTCAAGTCATCATAAGAGGGCCTACATCTCCACCCGCAAAGGATCTCCAGTATTTGAACCGAGTGCTTTGCTTAGCCATTTGTTTAGAGATGAGGAGTCATACTCAACTTAACATGAATCCGAACCTATTCTGAAATCCTTTCAAAAACTTATCTAGACACTGTGCCTTTCTTCCATAATTTACTAGATACTTGGGCTCTGCGCAACTGAACTGCTTCTTAAGCTTTTAATTTGGCATAACCTTTAGCTGAAATATAATTCACCTAGCAAAACATGAATTGACATTGATAGCATTTCCACACTTACTGAAGTGACATCAATTTACACTTGGTAGGAGGGGGCCTTGTAACTATATTTGGGCTAGCTCATCCCTGCTTTTTCTCAGGGACGGGTATCTCCTGAGTTAGTCTGCCTGGTTCCTACCACCCAGCCTTCCTTGGCTGGCCATTGGAGCTCTACGCTATGATCCAACAATGTCTTCCCTCTTCCAATGCCATCAGTAGGTCTCTCTTACAACCTGATGCATCTTTGTTAAACTCTGGGTGGAGGAAGTAACATACATGATACATCTTAGCTAGAGTATGCTAACGAAGTTTTTCCCCCTTTGGGACACAAAGTCAACCTTTGGGCCTTATGACCTAGCCCCTCATTATCTTAAAGGCCAATAACTTCCTACTAGGCCTTGCCTCTAGATTGTACTAAGTTAAAATCTTTGTGTCAGCATTCTGGGTTGCAACCTCACTTTCTCTTAACTGTCAGCCCGATGCTTATTTATCGACATTCAGTGATGATCCCATGCTTTTGTCAACCTGCTTCAACCTGGAGGTGGTTCTGTTTCCTTCTAGAGTTAGATACTTATTTCTTCCCCCTTACTTCTATAAGTTGAGATTTGGGGTTCGTGCCCCCTGCCTTATACTATCAAGGATATTACTGACCTAGTCTGTTAGCCTGTATTGTTCTAACCCGTACTCGGGCCAAATTTGTTCATATGATATTTTGTCCTTCAGCATAACCAACTAGGTCCATAGCCATTATTCTGTAGATACATCCTACTTTCATTAACACATTACGGCAGAATCGGCCTAATTATGACCTGAGCTTTACTATTGCTAGGGGTTTATCACTTGTATACTCTCACACGTACTTTGAGTGTTACTGGTAGTCTTACCTGCTCTCCTTTACTACTGTGAAGGTCTAGACAATTTACTTAAATGCTAGGGGTCTCCATCACTTCTTAACACTTTCCAGAGTCAACAAATCCAACCTTCCTTTGCCATTTACTCAGGGCAACATCGCCTCAATTCTTACGTTTTTGCTATACTGAAAACAAAATTGGGAGGCGGGAATAGCCGTTTCTCACCACAATGGGACTGAAGTATGGAATTTTACAACATTCGAAGGGTTGGAGGTAAGAATCCCACAATTCCCTCTATTTTCATACCCTTTAGGTAATCTAATGCTAACTGTCACCCTTGCCAGTTCTTGTATATTTTAAGTCGGCTCGTATATATGATATACTCCTGAACTGCTAGTCTGAGGTTGTAAAAACCATTGGGGATGCTGCTGGCATATCTACTACCTTATGAGATTCCTGGTGCGCTAGTAAAATATTGAGAAAATTAAAAGACATTCTCCTTCGTCCTCACACTGGTTGCCCCCTCCCCCAACTATGGCATCGCACTGGTACCCTTTCCTATTGCTGCAGCTAACTGGCGGCTGGCTGGAGTCTATCTTATATCGAACCTTACCCTAGACAAATATAACAATGAAAGCTTAGGGACTCAACCCTGTACAACTCAGCTCTACAACACGATTTGAGAAGAAGAAAGGGTAACCATATTAATATGCCTCGTAGCCTCGTGCTTATATAATGCGGTGCACAACACATTTATAAGCAAGACTCTACTAGAAAAGACTTGCAGACTCCCTAAGATACAAACTACTTTGATATCAAGTTTGTCATGCCCTACCTTGGGAGGCATGACTGGCAGCAATTGCCACACTAGAATCTGAATGACCTGTCTAAGCCTATGCACATCTAGTGCAGGCCTGCAACTCGACTCAAGAGAACAACGGGCTATATCTCGGTTGTAAACACAACCTTCAGTCAATAAGGCCTTATAGCCACTTGTAAAAGAAAACAACTAAGCAGCAACAGACAATAATAGGGAATCCTATGCGGGCCGACAAGACCAGCATGATGTCTAGTTATAACTGACATGATAATCAGGTGCTATACTAGGCCCCACATGGCCAACACGTAAAATAAGACATATACGTGCCCCACACGGCCAGCGACACCCAACTAACTGACGGGTGTAGCCTACAAGCCTCTGAGAATACAAATAGTGGTCAGGATAGGGCCCTAGTCTACCCAGATGCTATACAAATGGAAGACTGCACTTGCTACAACCTAGCAACTCCGAATGAAAGGAGCTGGCCAACTGCTCACTCTGAACAGGTGTTACCGAGGATCCTGAATTCTGTGTTTCTAAACCTACAAGAAAGTAATGTCACGCCTAGGGGAGGGCGTCAGCACAATATGTACTGAATATGTAAGGCAATAAACTTAAATAAGCTGATAAAGACTGGAAGTAAATAGGAAAAAGGGCAGAAAGATTAACCTGTACGCCTACTTATTCGTAACCTCCATCTAGCCAACACTACGTGTACGTGAGCTAAGACTATATAATTACACATTCATAAACTATAAATGGCAGATAAGAATACAAACAAGAACCTCACCTGACCTCCATGAACTGGAAGGTGCAAGAAGCACATAAATAACTTACTCGGGCCCCCATAAGTCCTAGAAAGTATACCTCAATCTATATACCTCTATCCAGGTTTCTATGACTCTAATGGTGCAATGGAAAACCTACCTGTCCCCTTTGGTCTGCAACAGAACCCTCTTGGCTCCTGATTTGTAGTTGTGTCTAAGTCTAGTGGACTCCTGATATCTGCACCCCGGGCACCAGGCTCGACGGGGGTGTGGTACCGATACAACATAAAATAGTCCAGCCATGGAATAAAATGTATGAGGACCTGGAACTCTATCTTCATCCCTCGAGGACAGCATACCGCTCTTGGAACAACGTCATCTAGCCCTAGCAGGTGTCGATACAGCTAGTAACCCTGGGAGGTCATAGAAGGCTCCTATGTAAGGGCAACCCCAACCAAGGTGCTGTACTGAAATCTCATCCTACCCACTCACGTATCTGGCCTTCTTGGCCTAACGCTACCACTGCTCGCCCCTCCTAGGATAGTTTGTAAGGTTGCAAGCAAGCACACCATGCACTAGTATCTAATTAGAGGATCCTGGAAGTGATCATGATCTCTAATGGTCTAGAATGGATAGGGAGAGACATGGAGTGGCCTAACAATACACTAAATGTCCTAATCAGACAACTATAACTCATAAAAACCCATGGGGTCATGGATGACTAGTTACTTGGTTCCTCTGCTTGGAATAGCTATAGGGTTGTTACTAACTTAACATGCTTTTGGGCGGTCTGTCCCTAATTCTCCTCAGGCATCTTACTGACATTCTTATCCTGAGGGTAGTGTTGTACTAACATTGTGTTGGTCCTTTAGACTCTATCTTGGTTTGGTAAGATCTTATATGACCTTTCTAGGTGATTACTAACCTTAAAAATTAGTCTATATAGATCTATCCACTCATAGCGATCTGCACCTGCATATCTTATAAGTATAGGCTGGGGCATTGGCCTTGCCTCTAGTAGCTAATAAGGTTCCCTTCCTTAGGGTACCCACGGGTCTATTTTACCTGGATGACTGGGATGGCTTCCTGGGCAACCTATAATACGAATGCTAAGTCAACTGGGACTGACAATCACTGGTAGTAGTTAAATAGATGGTATATTGTCACTCAGTTCACTAGACAACCCTTAGGATGCTGACTCTAAAATATGGCCTTCCTATCTACATTTCTGGCCCTGGGGCGTAAGGGTACGCCAATGACCTCTGGGCGTGCTTCACTAACAATACAGGTGCCAAACTAGTGGCTATATGTCCGAGCTTTGCATATGATGTTCAACTTATTATCTTAGGCCTAATAGCTATCTATGAGCTTCTAAGATCTAGGACTGACCATAAGACATCCAATTCCACTAGTACAATATACTGAAAACCGATGAGTTACTATGATGCTTGCAGCTTGTATAACACTTGACATGCTCTTTCTTGACAAAGGATACCGTAATATGATCTATATATGTTTTCTAACAGCTAAATCCAACCTATATCCTTTCATAGTCTACAAACAACAACTTACCACAAGATATCTGATCATAATCTACTGATAGCAACTATTTGCAACATGAGGAACCATTTTTTCCTTTCAAGAACATAAGTCGTATCATTTACGATGAGAATAACTTGCCGAAGGGATAAGCCTTACATACCTCGATTGGCCGATTCCCAATTATCTGATGAGTTTCAGTTGTGTTCAACAACTCTTTCCAACTGTAGTCGTAATACTGGGATAAAAAAGGGACTAATGTTAATACCAAATTCGGCCAAAAATGATAACATTCTACGTAAATATACACTATACTTCAACTTAATGGAACATAATCGAAAACGTATAACTTCTCAAAAGTTCAGAAGGGAGAAATGCTTACTTGAAGCCTGTGATCGTATAGAAATTAGTTTGGGGAAATTATGAAAACTTTGGCTCAGTGGGGTTACGATTTTCCGGGTGAATTTCAAGAAACTAACTCCATAGTAATGCTCCCTACGGCCTTAAACTTTGATACCTAAAGTCAATTTGAATTCTGGCGGCGTTTCATAAATTAAATGGAGGAAAATTAACTGAAAATGGAGTTTCTTCTTCTCTAACCGTGGGCTGTTAATTTGGTATAAAACAAAAGAAAATATTTAACCTTATATAAAACTTGGGCGGTGGAAATAGGGTCCGTGGCACGGACCCCAATGCGCCAACTCTGGTCCGTGTCACGTAGCCCAACACGCCAGGGAGGGGTCCATGACACGTTGCCCCTTCGGGCAGCTGGTCTGGCTCTCTCCCTTGATAGCTTGACTCCGCGCTCATTCGACCTTATTCCAGCGCCTTTCTCATACGCGTTGTACTCTAAAACTCTTGAGTAACGTGCGAATAGGTCGACTAATGTTAGGAACTTACGGGGTGTAACATTAAAGTAGCATCACGAGTATGGTCTCTTTCACTCCTTCATCCGAGTGAAATGGTTACCAAACTAACAATTTTCTAAAATTTCATGCAGCCTACACTGCTTAACGAACTATTTACATCCTCTAGGTTCGACATCCGACTTAACTATGATATCCTTATAGTGAGGAGGCACCCTTGCGACTCTAAACACCTCAAAAACTGCCTTTTGACCATCCACCTTCATAGACATCTTGCCCGTCTTTACCAGTATGATGGCATCGACATTGACAAAAAATTCACTTCCTAAAATAAGGGGAACTGCTGCATCAACTTCTTAATCTAGGATTATGAAGTCCACCGGAAGAATGAAAGGTGCTACCTTTATGAAGACGTCCTCTATTATTCCATTAGGATAGGCTAAAGATCGGTCTGCAAGTTGTAGATTCACTGTGGTAGGATGTGGTTCACCTAGCCCTAAAGTTTTGAACATGGATGAAGGCATCAAGTTAATGCTCGCACCAAAATCACATAAGGATGAATCAACTTGCTAGTCTTTAATCACCACTGGAAGGGAGAAGCTCCTGGGGTCCTTCAACTTTGTAGAAATCTTGTTTTGGACACGAGAACTGCACTCTTCCATAAGAGCCACAATTTCAAATTGTGTTAACCACCTCTTATTGGCCACAATGTTCTTTAAGTACATAGCATATTTTTGAACTTCCTGCAAAAGCTCCACCAATGGAATGTTATCATGCACCTGCTTCAACAAGTCAAGAAACCTTTTTCACACTATATCCTACTACTTTTGAAACCTCTATGGGAATAGGGGCGGTGGTCTAGCTACTACATCTTTTGTCTTTGAGTTGCTTGACTCTCCAACCTCACTCTTTGACTTCTCAACCCGCTATCATCGACCTTATTTTCTTGGGAATCACCTCACAAACTCTTTACAGCTACACAAAGAGATTGCACTCATAATTTCCTTGGGGTTCTTCTTGGTGTTACTCAAAAGTTCCCCTTTCAATCTGTTCGTCTGCTGTAGAGACAATTGCCCCATCTACCTCTCAAGCTCATGAATGGACTTTTGCATGTCATTCACCATATGAGTTTGTTGCACCATCCATCGCTTCATCATCTCCTTAAGGGAACTGCTCAACTGCTGGCCCTAAAGCCTTGGATAAGTATCCTGGGCCTTTAGAAATTCTAATTCCCTCCCCATGAGGGATTTGATGCATTCTGGTACCCCTTATTATAGCCATTACCTGCAAAACTTCCACCACAGTTCTATTGTCCCACAAAAAATACAAATTTAGGGTCAAGTGGACAACCTAAATATGTGTGTCCTTCTCCACATGCTTCACATGATGGTGGTGGAGCCTACACCTCATGTACCAGTTGTACTTGGCTTCCTTCTTGTGTGTTCACAAGTTTGCTAATCATATTTACCAGTTGGCTAATGTCTTCTCTGATTGACACAACACCATCTACTTCAAGCTTCCCTGAAATCGTAGTTGCAGTGAATCCTTGCCTGAGTATTGATAATCTTGTCTTCCCACTGATATGATGTTGAGGAGAGCCTTAATTTCATCATAGCTTTTGGACAAAATCTGCCCTTTTGCGGAGCATCAAGTAGGATCTTTGATTAGGGCTTCAGACTCTCGATAAATTTGTTCCCAGTTATCTCCTTAGGCCGCATGTGGTGAGGATAATCTCTCAAATATCCCTTGTAACATTCCCATGCCTGAGCTAAGGTCTCACCATCTTTATGTACAAACCCAGTGATTTTCCCTCTCAACTCTTTGGTTCTCATTGAAGAGAAAAACTTGTTGATGAGTTTGTTGGAAAGAGCCTCCCATGTGGTGATGGAACTTGATGGCTCATTTTGAAGCCACTCCTTGGCTTTACCAATCAGTGAGAACAAAAATAAAGTCATCTTGACATATTCATCTGACACGTCCTAGTAGTGGAAATTCTCGCTCAGCTCACAAACATCATTAGATGCCTATGGGGATCCTCGTGCAGCTTGCTCAGATATTGGCAAGTGTTTTGGACCAACCACATGGTCCCTTCCTTCAGTTCAAAGTTCCTAGTGATATCGAGCTTGACGATTGCTTTAGAAGCGTTCTCCATGTTCAGCCTAGTAAAGTTCAACACTGGAACTCTCTATTAGTTGTTGCCCTGCGCCTGCTCATTGTTCTCCATGATTAACCTTCGGAAGGTTCTCTCAATTTCAGGATCAAAAGAAGCCAAAAATGATTCTTGACTTCTCGTACTTGGCGTACACTGAGCACACAACCCTGCAAACTTCACAAAAACAAAGAAACAAATATAAAATATAGAATAGCAGAATAAAATCCTAACCTACAAATGATCAAACAATAATCAAGTCCCCGGTAACGGCTCCAAAAACATGATTCCGCCCAAGAGTACGCAAGCGCGCATGGTCATCAAGTAATATAGGACCAGAAGCCCAAATTATTATACCCACATAGAATTGTCAGTTTAATCATGATAAGGTTATTTATTATTTTGCTATTCTATCAAACAGTTAAAGAGGGGAATAATTTAGGAAATTAAATTACTAAAAACTTTAAATGTAAAATTAACTAAAGCGGTTGCAATCTTGGTTTTACTTCGATGATAATGAAAATCTAAGAAAATGGCACATTGTTGTTTCAGGTTTAGCTTTAAAGATGTGATTACACTAGAACGATTCTTCCTATGGTTGTTGGTTGCTAGTTACTATCCCATTCCTTGCTAGTATCCCTAGCATCCAAGAACTATTTCATGAACTCTAACGCCTATATCCTTGTGGTTGTAGGAGAAACATTAAACAACAGTTATTTCTACTTGTATTTCAACTAAACAGGGTTGAAGGGTTTAAACCTATCCTCAAAAACAACTTCTATCCTCTCACTAATGGGTTCAAGAGTCTTTGACTTCCTGGTTTGTATTTACCTTTAACCCTTTCAATTCTCTTTCCCAAATTCAATCGAAAGACAACATATTTAATTATAAGTTGAGCAGTCTCATAAATAAGAAACTAAAAAAAGAAAATACAAACAACCATTAAAGTATAATCGAATCTAGATTAAATCACTCTTTCAAACAATCAATCATCCACCATGGCCAAAACCCTAGAGTATAAGTTTAGCCACTCATAGTCAAGTGGAAAAATGAATACTTAATCACCATCATTTATAAGTAAAACAATAAAGAAGAGAAAAAACCTAGGGTAGATCTTTTCTTCCTTCCAAGTGGCTTACAAGCCTCCATAAATGAAATATGAAATGTAAAAAATGATCAAAGATGCCTAACAAATGACCTAGAGGATATATTTATAGTTGAGCCTTCAAATGACGTTTCTACCCTGCAATACTTAGCTTTAAAATCAAAACTTTCTTCTCTAGAATTGGTCTGGTGTGCCGCGCCACTTATCTCACCACAGAGTTAGTCCAATTTCCTCTGAAGAATAGCTCTGGAATGGGTCTAGCATGCTGGCCCACCTACATAACCAAGTTGGGCTCATGGTTTATCTAAAGTTCAGCTCTGGGCGCACCGCACCATCCATGTCACCAAGGAGTTAGCCAAATTTCCACTACTCTAGATCATCCGGGCACCTAGCACTACCTATCTCACCATAGTGTTAGTCAATTTTTTTGGCTCTAGAACCCACCTGGTGAGTCGCCACCGACACAACACCAGAATATTGTGAAATTTCACTATGTTCAGAATGCTTCTGAGGCTCCATGCCTCTAATCTCACCAAAGTCTTCAATGATAATTCTTTGATGTTTCGGGGTTGGCACCGGGTGCCAGCAATAGCCCCAACATGATGAACATAATTTCTGAAGTTTAGGACCTGGTTTAGGGCACCAGCCATAGCCCCAGGCCCTTCTTTTTAACTTTTAAAACCTTCGCTCCTTAGTTAATTTTGGGTCATTTTTCCTTGGTTTCCTGCTCAAAACATCTCAAATTGTTTGTTATCATATAAAGCACACAAACACATGAATTTATGCATTTTATAAGGATTATGAACTTAAAAAAAGGTAAAAAATGAGCAAAAACATAGAAAATGGGCATAAGAATATGCCCAACATCAAATGCCATTTCATGGTGAAAGAAGGTATTGTTCTAGGTCACAAGATATCAGAAAAGGGCATCGATGTGGACAGGGCAATGATTGAGAAGTTACCTCCACCAATCTCGGTGAAGGGAGTAAGAAGTTTTCTGGTTCATGCAGAGTTTTACCGAAGAATCATAAAGGAATTCTCAAAAGTAGAAAATAATCTATTAGAGAAAGAGAGTAAATTTGTATTCAATGAAGATTTTTTGAAAGCTTTTGAAAACCTTAATTCAAGGTTGGTGGCTGCCCCGATAATTATTGCACTAGATTAGCCACAACCATTTGAGGTTATGTGTGATACAAGTGAAGTTGCACTTGGATCTGTTTTGGGGCAGAAGAGAGGCAAGATTTTCCATCCCATTTATTATGCTAGTAAAAGATTAGATGAGGCACAAAAGAACTACACGGTGATTGAGCAGGAGTTGTTGACAATGGTGTATGCCTTTGAAAAATTTAGGGCATACATGCTTGGAACCAGAGTTATTGTGTATACTTATCATGCTTCCTTGATATATCTCATGCAAATAAGGATGCAAAACAATGTTTGATAAGATGCGTACTTCTACTGCAGGAGTTTGACTTCGAAGTGAAGGACCGTAAGGGATACGAAAATCAAGTAGCAGATCACTTATCCATACTTGAAGATTTTGGAATAGTATAAAATGATGAGGAGATTAATGACTCATTCCATGAAGAATAGGTATTAGCTACAATAGTCGATCTTATTCCATGGTTTGCTGAAGTTGCCAACTATATTGTCAGTTATATGATGTTGGAAGACTTGACTTTCTATCAGTGGAAGAAATTCCTTCATGATGTAAAAAAATACTTCTAGACGAGCCATATTTGTTCTGAGTATGTGCTAACAACTTAATTAGAAGATGTGTTCTAGAAGTACAAATGTTGAGCATTCTGGAGGCTTGCCATTCATCTCCTGTTGGGGGACACCATGGTGTTGCTCGGACAACCTAGAAAATCTTGCAATATGGGTAACTGGCCCACGATACACTAGGATGCATGTGACAGTGCCAAAGACATGGAGCTATATCTAGAAGGAATGAATTACATATTACCCCTATCCTGGAAGTAGAATAGTTTGATGTATGGGGCATAGACTTCATGGGTCCATTTGTGAGCTCGTATAGCCAATAATACGTCTTGGTGGTAGTGGTTATGTCTCAAAATGGGTGAAAGCTATGGCATTGGTAGATAATGATGGAAAAAGCGTCATAACTTTCTTGAAGAAGAACATTTTCTCAAGGTGTGGTACTCTGAGAGCTATTATCAGCGACGGGGTGTCATACTTCTACAATAAAGTTTTCAGTGCCTTACTGGCAAAGTATGGAGTTAAGCAGCACAAAGTGGCTACCCCCTATCATCTGCAGTCAAGTGGGAAAGTGGAGGTATCGAACTGGGAAATTGAAACCATCCTAGCTAAAACAGTGAATTCTAATCGAACAAATTGGGCTCAGTAACATGAAAATGCATTATGGGCATATCGAACGACATTTAAAATGCCTATTGGGATGTTCCCATACAAGTTATTGGTCGGTAGAGCTTGTCATCTGCCTTTTATTCTTGATCATAAAGCACTATGGGCACTTAAGAAGCTGAACTTGAGCTGGAGCAAGGTTGAACATTTGAGGCTGGATCAAATAAATGAGATTGATAAATTCCGTCTACGGGCATATGATAGGGCTATTTTGTACAAGGAGAAGATGAAGATGTACCATGAACGGAGGATTGACATAAGGGTGTTTAGCCCCGGAGACCTTGTGTGTTGTTTAATTCTAGACTTCAACTATTTTTAGGCAAACTCTAATAAAAATGGTCTTTGTCGTTCTAGGTGACAAGTATTCCCATCTGCAACTATTGAGCTTAAAAATAAAAAAGGGGAATGCTTCAAAGTGAATAGACAGCGTGTGAAGAAGTACTATGGAGTACCATAGGAGGTAAAAATATTATAGTTGGTGTACCTTGATGAAGTCGAAGTAATCAAGGAACTCGAGTTGTTCCGTGATGTTAAATCAGGCGCTACTTGGGAGGAAACTGAAGAGTGTTTTATTTATAATTTAGCATTTGTTCGATTTTGTACTGGACTTCATTGAAAGGGGTGTTAAGTGTGCAGGTATAGGTGATTCTGAAGAAGGTGACGAAGACAACTCATGGGCCGTCAAACCTATGACGGGACGTCACTTTAAATCATCAAGATGGAAGAAAAATTTTTGTATTCCAGATAAGCCCAATGACCAAATTGATGAACCTTCATGCTCATGATGGGCCGTCACCTTGCATAGTCAAAAATTGAAGAAAAGTAGGGACTTTTGGATAAGCTCGACGTTCGAGTTGATGTGCCGTCAAATACGTGATGAGCCGTTAGTTGTGTCGTTATATGTGGTCACACAATATGGATTTTGGATAAGAGTGACAGTATACCCAACGGACCATCAGTCCATTGATGGACTATCAAGTGCTCCATCACTTGTGGGGATTTGAAAACATCAGTTGTTTAAGCATGACAAGTAAGTTGACGGAACATCGTGAACTCGACGGACCATCACTCGCAACATCATCTAACTAGGTAAGTATATTCTTAATAAGCCCTACCCAATCCAACCCTAACCCTTCTAACCCAGATCTGACCCAAATCCCTACCCATTTACATCATGACTAGATTCAATTTTTTGTTTATGTATTATTTTTCTTCTCTCCCACTCTTACAACACTTAATCGCCACTTCCTCAATTTTGAAAACCATCACCCCTCATTCAATTCCCTGCTTTCCCCATTCCAACCTCCCAAACTCATAGTCCCATGTTATTGGTGAGAATTAAAGCTACATGTAATTTTGCAGTTCATCTTCCCAAATACCTAGAGGTATGTTGTAATTTTTCTTCTTATTTTTAGTGTATGAGGTACATGTTTTTAGTTGATGATTTGTGATGTCACAAGCACACATGCAAGCATACATGGTCGTCAAGTAATATAGGATGGTGACGATCTATATCGTACCCACAGAGACTTGTCAACTTAATTTCTTAAGTTGAATCTTTATTACTATTAAAGAAAACACAAGTAAATTTTGGAAAGAGTTTTGAGATTAATTTCTATTAAACATGAAATTTAAATTAAAGCTAACAAAATAAATTCATTTGCAATAGATTTGTAAATCGAATGATGATTAAAATCCAGGGTCTTGGAAATTTTGCTTTCAGGTTTTGTTTTAGGATTCAAATATGCTAGACTAAATCCTTCTAAGAATGCTAGTTGCAAGCTACGAACTCACTTCTCAACTATTCTCCCTTGTAGCCAAGAACTATCTCATGTACCCTGACACCTATATCCCTATGGTTACAGGAGAAACATGAGATGACGGTTAAAGATACTTGACTCAACTAAGTTGTGTTGCAGTGTATATTCCTATCCGCTACAACAAAATCAACTCTTGAACATTTTGACAAGATATGCTTCTTTTAACCCTTATTAGTTCCCTCTCCCGATTTCAACCAATGAGCCAACAGATAATATTCAAAAGCTGACCAGACTAATGAATAAGCATGAAATCAAATAAGCATAAATAATCTTGAAAAGAAGAATCAAATTTCTAGCATAAATGAATATTCAACTATGACCATCAGGCCATGGCCAAAACCCTAGAATAGGGAGTTTAGCCACTCATGTTCAAGCGTAGACCCAAAGAAATGATCACTAAAATCACAAAGATAAACATTAAAGAAGAAAATCTAAAATGAAGATGAACTTCTTGTCTCTTCCCCAAAGACTACGTACAATGATTGCTATATCCTCTAACAAATTCCCTAGCAAAGTATTTATAAGCATGGTAATAAATTCCCCCTTTTCCCTTAAGTAATTCAGCTTTTGGACTTAGAAAAATACATCTCGGACAAGCCCTGGCGCGCCACTTCACCTATCTCACCAGACTTGCCTTAACTTTCTTCTGAAGTTTAGCTTTTTGGTGCGCCACTTCTGCCATATGACCTAGGTTTTAGCCAAAATTCTATAGTATGGAACCGGGCGCGCCACTTCTCTCAATGAACCAGAGTGTTAGAAAATTTTTCCAAGCTCAAATCCTCTCGGGCGTGCCACTTCTTTGATTTTGTCAAGCTATTGATCAAATTTTCTTCTGAAGTTCGAGGTATGGCATGCCACTTCAGTCATAGCACCAACCTAAGCACAATTTCTGTGAAGTAGAGGCTCTGGCGTGCCACTTCTCCTATTTCACTAGGAAAAATTTTCCTTGAATTCTTCATTCTTCACACCTTGCATCATTTTTGTGTATTTTTCCATGTGTTACCTACAACAATCAACTAAAAACGTTTGTTAGCTCTTTTCACACATATATTCATGGAACCATGCATTTTATTAAGGATAATTATCTCAAAACATGATAAAATATGGATAAAAATATGGCAAATGGGCATACTATGCCCAACATCCATGTGGGTAAAGTTGGAACTAGATTATCTACTTAATTCCCCTTTCTTGATCTCTGTGATAATTTGGTAACCCTAAGGGATTTGAAATGGAAAATCATTTGTTCTATGTTTTTTTGCCTAAGTGTTGTGTTAATATGGAAGCCGTTAACAAATCTAACTGTGTAAAATGACTATTCCCAATATTGGATTGAGTAACGACATTCTTAAGGGAAATCTAACTTGTGATTATTCTGTGTTACGGGATACCTCTAACAGCAGAAGTGACAGACCATCACACTTTTGATGGACCCTCACCACTCACTATCACTTGTATGCTAAATTGATGCAATTACTAGGTAAGCATGATGGAAGGAATGACGGAGTGTCACCTACGCGGTGGCCCATCATATACTCCATCACTAACATCTCACTGTCAGTTAATCACAATGTTTTTCCATGACTTTTTAGATAAATCTTGACACTAATAGTTCAACTATTGGAGGTAATCATGCCACCTAAATTCCAGCCTACCGGAGGGGATGTACAACAGAAGATTGACAAAACTGTAAATACACACTACCTTCGAGATGAAAGCACCTACTCCGAAGAGGAGGTACAGGAGACTGGGGCTGAGGAACTATCGCCAGTTTACTAAACTAGATCCATTACCAGGCAACATGTTTCTACTCCCTAGTCTGATGAGGGAGATGATTCTTCAGTAAAAAAATCTAGTTCAGGTGATGCTGGCTCTAGTTTAGAGGATGAAAGTGGAAATGAAGCCACAAGCACTCCGATAGGGGACTCCATCCTATGAGAGGAGATGTTCTAAAGGCTAAAATATTGGGATTCAAGGATAGTCTATGCTAGCAGGTAAAGGGGGCTTAGAAGTACTTCTAAGAAAGTCTCACAACCATAGTAAGAGGACACCTTAATCACAGCTTGCTGAGAAAGTAAGGATCATAGACTCGGAGTTGCCCAAATACCCAGAGATTGAGGGAAATTACAATTTCTACAACTTAGGATGGATGAATGAATCAACAGGATACTATTACCCCAACATGGTTCATGAAGTCTACGCGAACTATATAGCCACTCCGGAGGGTATGTGCAAAAAGCGGAAGAAACCAATAGAGATGTGCATGTAACTCGGCATACCAGTCAGTGGAGAAATGGTAGAAATCTCAGAAGCTACCATTACTAGGATTCTCTATGGGACAAACCTTACACTGCCAACAAGCACTAGTGAGTTTGACTATCGAATGACAAAGTGGTATCATCATCCTCACTGGTTAGCACAGGTTTTAACAGATGGTCAACTCTCTTGCCTGACAAATCACAAAGAGAGAATAGTTAAGTCCACACTGACATTTGTAGCAAAATTTTGGTGGACAATGGTGCTGCTCTGATTATTACCAACAGGGGGAGATAATACTTTGGTTGAAGATAGAGCAGTCCAGATGGCCATCCTGATGTTTGTTTTCCCATTAAATATAGGAGTGATTATCACTAAGAAGATAAATTGGAGGTCTGTAAAGTTATCTACATCACTGCCATTTCCATACTTAATCACTCGGTTGTAGAAAGAATCTCATGTCCCAATATTAGCTAGAATTGATGTTGACATATAAAATAACAACAAGCATGACTTGGAGAAGTCTAAGGATGAACAAAGTATGACCTGAAACTTCACAAACCAATCCCTGAGGTATTCGGGTCTATTGGTTAAGCTGCAAGGGAAATTGAAACAACTACTAACCTAGCTGGGGTAGCTACAGTGTAACACCCCAAAAGTCCCTAAGGTCAGACTTGATGGAAGAATTAGAGAAAACAGGAAAACTTTAACTAGGTCATAGGACGAATCATCAAGTGATCCGTTAAGTCACTTCATGTGTCGTTGACTGACCCGTTAGGTGCATGAAAGTGGTGAAAAGTTGGGTTCAAGAGATTCTTGACGACTAGTTAAGTGACTTGTTAAGTGACACAATGAATCTCAAGTGAGGCATTAAGAAAAGATCAAAAAAATTGAGAAGAAACTGCCAGTGGCAACGGGTCAAGGGACGATCCGTCAAGTCTCGCAACGGGTTGTCCGGTCACTCGGGTCTGGCAGTGGATAATTTCATTTTGGGTCATTAAGGGTGTTTTCATAATTTCTAAGTTCCTAATTCGTAAACATAGTAGTTTTAAGCCTCCTAAAGGGTGATTTCAAGAGTTTTAATCATCCTAAACCCTCATTCTACTCCTTACACCCCAAGTGAAGATCAAATCCCCTCAAGAAAAGCTAGGGTTTCATCATCTCTTTCATCTCAATTCCCTTTGGGTATCTAATCAGGTTGAAGGTTCTTCAAGCTCAGGTATGTAGGGTTATGTATGGGAGAAATTCTTCAACACTCATGCCAAATTTCATCGTTATTCTACGATTTCAAGTCTCCAATCAAGTTTATGAAAATTTTAGGGTTTAACCCAATTTCATGTAATTATCCATGCGATCTATATGGGTTCAATTCTCTCATGTTTTAATTGATGCTTTAGGGATATAAGGGTAGGTTTGACTCTCAATTTACTTACTAATTTATTATTTCTTGTTTAGAAGATTATTCCCTATTATGTAGGATTTTGAATTTCAAGCTTATGAGAACATGGTTTCAAGTATGATGAATTATCAAGTATGCATGAATGTTTATGAATTCTTAACTTATTATTCCATGATTTCGAATGATGAAGCTTATTTCAAGTATGTATGATTTCATGATTTGGGCAATCCCACGTGAGTTAAGTATGTTTTATCACGTTTTTAGTCAAGGCTTACAAGATTAGTTTTACAGAGATGTTTGGAGTCAAGACTCCTAATAAACTGATTTAAGCAATGTTTTGAGAATATGATTATGAGCAATATGCATGTTTTGGGAGTAATGTCTAGCACTGAGTAGGTCCGTTATTTGAGGACCCAGGTCTCATAACTAAGCAAAAGTTCATGTTTAAAAGCCTAAAGAGTTGGTAAATTACCAACTCATCAAACCCCCAAACTTGAACCATTGCTTATCCTCAAGTAATGCAATTCTTTACATCTGAACTTTAGGAATATGCATGTCATATGAGATTATACACCAGGGACCACTACGACCTATACAACCCAAAAATCGCTCACCAACACAAAAGAAAAGAGGAGACTCTACACTTTATGCAAATTCTCTAAAAGATAACCACAATAAATTTGGCATGATTCACGTTTGATTTCTTCATTCAAAACAAGGGTCCTTGATGGTCACAACAAGCTTATAGAGCATCTCAAGTCATTAAAAATTTACATTCAAAGTTCGCCTTCAAGCTCATCACAATCTTGTCTCAATCATATCTTTTGGCACGTGCAAGGATGTCCCCCAAGGAGGTGATGCAACTCACAACAAGAGAAAATCCCATTTAATCATTAAGCAATTCACACTCAAGGGATTATAGTATGAAATAATACACTCACTCTCACAAAGAAATTCTCATGAACATAACTTGATCCATAGGTTTGCCCTTCGTGTAACTCGCCACTAATCTAGAGTTGCTACACTTAAAATCAATTATCACTTGGAGGTCATGATGTAGGCTAAGGGTAAAGGTAGGATGACTTTAATTTTAAGGTTTAGTTACTAGAACCTTCCTAATTCCCTTTTGTGACTCTCATTGCATGATCCATTTTCCTCTTAGATTACCCTTACCTTATCTCTCCTTGACATTATTTCCACTTCTTAAACAAGAGCCCTTCTTATCTCTCATTAGGAACCACTTTTCATCCTATTTTAGCAAGAGGCAACACCTCTTTTTATAATTCAATTCTTTTCAATCAAGCAATTAATTCCTTCTTTTCATAATGTGGTGCTCCCTCATATTGAAGTACACATCATTTTTTTCCATTTTCCTTCTAATAACCCCCAAACTTAGGCTTTTGCCTCATCTTTACCTTTTCTATTCCCACACTTTTGGGATACCAAGCATCATCATTTTTGTATTTCATCTCACAGTTAGTACTAGGGAGGATGGGTGCCAAAGAGGGATTGTGAAAGGGGTATTGGTCTTGTAATGTGGTTTTCAAGAAAGGCTTAAAGACTCAACATTGGCTAACAAGGATTCATGTTCAAGGAAGTCATATAGGTAAAGTAGCTATCCAAAATAAAGCCTAAAATCATCTTCCAAGTGTAACCATATCTAAGATTTCTCCTTGACTCACACTTGGGGAAAGTTGTAGACAATCGTTCATGCAAGAGAATTAAACTAAAACCTTTCCCACAAAGCATCATCCTCCAAGAATTTTATACCATTTTCATCACCATTTCAAGATTCATAAAACAAAATCACGTGAGAATCAAGAAGCCAAACAAAGAATGTGTAATTTATAACAAAAGAGTATTCAACTCTCAAATTCAAATGCCCCTTCTTAAAATTCATTTTGTCAATAGCTGTGCCATTTAAGAAATTTTTTTGGTGGTACCTCTCAGAAGCTATTGCAACAATTGACTCAAAAGAACTTAAACTCGACATTTTCCCTTAATAAAGTCGTGTCTCAATCCATCATTGGGAAATGCCACCCAGTTCGACAACAAAAGAAAAGAAAAGAAAATCTCTCCTCTAAAAAGAACTGTGGTATAAAGAAAATTCATGGGAGTTTATTCACTAATTACTATAAAAAAGGCGATAATCAAAACATGGGTCAATAAAATTTTGCACTTTAAAATGACCTATCATTGGTACTAATAATTCAACAAAATATTTTAGTAATTTCAAATCTTGACATAGCCACACACAAGCAACACAAGAACTTCATGGGAGAAAACACCCCACCCCTAACTAATAGAAAACATTGCCCCCAATTTACAAGTTAATAAAAATTAATGAAAAGAGGGCTCCCTAAATGCTCTAGCGAGGGGAATAAGGAATAAACGAGTAGGTGGCCTCGCCAAACCGCCATGTAGCAGTCTCGGATATGGAGGGCGTCAATGGATTAGGTGGAAGTGTGAGTGGTTTTCCCGAGGAGGACACTTCCCAATGGTCTGTGAGGATTCTCATTGCATGATAGGAAGTCTCGTCCACCCCACTAGGCCACCAAGATGGATCCACCTCATAGACAGTGTGTATCCTTTGACGGGGTGGTCTGTTGTGGTATATTTCATCATTCAATATCACCTCAGACGGGCTACCATAACCTACCCACCAATTATCCAGTGGCCTTCTGCTATTTTCTGGTTGGGTATCATCAGGGTCTGGTATATTCAAATTGATATCCTTTGGTGGCAGTGCCACTTTGCGGTTGTCAAGTTCTATCCTTATGTCCACCACTTCATTTTCCAACACTTTAACCCTCACACATAAAACTTCCAATTTGTCAATGACCGGTTTCACGACCTTTTCGATGGCCTGCTGAATCATTGAAGGAATGGCCTTTGCCAATTTTAGCAATTGAGCTTCATAAGCCCTGCCTTATGTGCTTTCTGTAGGATGCTCAGTGTTGGGGAAAAGGTAGCCCTATTGTTTGGTGATGAAACTGTTGCACTTTCATGGGGCCTTGAAGGTGAAGGAGTTGCTGGTTCCATGGCCAACTTGGGACGTTTTGAACTTGGGGTATTCATGTCTGCTTTAGTAGCTAGAGTAATCACTCCCTCAACCCTCACTATTTTTTCTAATGGCCTGAATAGGGGAAAATTGGCAAGAAGGAAAATAAGAGTGATGAGAACAGGATATGACATAGAAGTTTTTTTTGCCTAGCCTTCCTTTTGAATTTCTCAGCAATTAGCTCCCCAACTTTTATGTGTCTTTGATCCATGATGCATGCCACTAGGATACCGGTCTCAATAGGAACATGAATTGTATTTTTAGAGGGAATGATATGAGCATATTCCAAATCGAGCCACATTCGTGCTTCAAATTTGAGATCATACCGGTGAATCATGCCCTTTGTTGTAGCCTAATGTGGTTGACCCACAACAATTATCTCGGCCACCCATTCAAATTGATCATATTGGTTGGCCAATTTTCTTTTGAAATCTCAACTCGGACATATTGGGTCAGCCCAATAAATAGAGTTCATGTCCTCCGGGGTGATGGAAACTTGTTGGCGCCCTATCAGCACTGATGATAAGCATGGCATCTTATCAAATCTTCCTTTATGCTTCAAGATGTCCGGTTGTGCTCTATAGGAGACATAAAACTCCTTCACCAACTTGGAAAAATAGGGATCCAAGGGCATTGTGAAAGGCTCCCAATCTCAATTTTGAAATTGATGATAATTGTATGAAAAGCCATCCTCAAAGGAGCCAACCTCAAATCGAGTTTATGCAGAGATAGAATGGTGCTCCTTGCACTGAGCATAATAATTCTTCATTTTATTAACCCCAAAATGGAGTTGATCAATCTGTATTCCCTCCTCGAACTCTGCACCTGCAGTCATGGCATCCGTCATTGGTGTTTTCCCTTTTCCATGTTGTTAAGAGGTGGACAATATGCTGCAAATACATGTTAGTACCACAACAAAACATTTCCTTTTGTATGATAGAAAAGAAAAAGTAACAGCTATGCTAAGCCAAGGAACAAAACTCTAAGGATTAGATGAAAAACAAGGTGAAACAGTGAAAGCAAGCATCTATAGCACAAGCAACTCAAGTGGTGAAACGCGGGTGGCAACCTGGGATACGCAGCTGAGTTGCGGGTCTTGTCAGATCTTAGTTCCAAATCTTACCCCTCCGGCGCTACACTGGTGTTTCACCGGTCATGATCCACGAAGCGCCAGCTAACCGTGTGTCACAACCAAAAAATAAGCCCGGATCGAGACACGGCACAAGGAACCCCGAGAGGCTCCAGTTCGACCCATGGAATAATCATAGCATATCACTTGATAATAGAAACAACTAACAGAACATGCTAAGCAGAAGCTAACTGAAAGAGTCAAATTTCAAACCATAAGAACGAATGTGCACCACTTTGATACAAAGCTCAATCTATCTAGACATGTCTGAAAGGCTATACTAAGCTGATGACTTGCTGGGTCAAACCCCAAGCTAACTCCTAAAATCTGAAAACTGAAACATGAAGTAAATATAAATCGCGTCCTTGAGAGATGAGGACTCACCATAAGCAGTAGAGAGGGGAATGAAGCGTATCTAACCATTAGGCTTGGTCTGGAAACAAGAATCTATATCATGAAATGATATAGCACATAAAGGCGTGCAGTCAGTACTTGGAATTTACTAAGTATGCGGAAAGCGTAAATAAACTAAAACATACAGGTATACAAGAAGATAGTAAACTATACACATTAATGTAATTATAACGGAGAGGAGATATAACAACCCTGTATGAGATACACATATACATATTAACATGACGACTTTATATAAAACATTTACTGAAATATAATAAACTAATACACAAATGTTATATACTGAATAAATACTGAGGACCAAAGCCGTGACTGATATCATAGAGAGTCCGTGACTGTCAAAGGGAAACGTTCTCGGCTATGGAGAGTCCCTGACTATCTAAGGAAGAGCATTCTCTGATATAGAGAGCCACTAACTGACTAAGGGAAACATTCCCTACTTTGGAGAATCCCAAACTTACTAGGGAAAGTTCTCTGCAGTAGAGAATCCCTGAGTAACTAGGGGAAACATTCTCTGCTCTGGAGTATCCCAAACTAACTAGGGAAACATTCTCTGCTGTAGGGAATCCCGGACTGACTAGGGAAACATTCTTTGCTGCAGAGAATCCGTGATTAACTAGGGGAAATATTCTCTACTGTGGAGAATCTCAGACTGACTAGGGAAACATTCTCTGCTATAGAGAATATCAGACTGACTAGGGAAAAATTCTCTACCGTAGAGAATCCCGGATTGACTAGGAAAACATTCTCTGTTGTATAGAATCCCTGACCGACTGACTAAGGTAGAACATGAAATATGATAATCTGACGTCATTCATCTAGTCTAAATTACTGCAGCTAATCAGAGATATGAGCATTCAACGAATTACATCATACTGAGGTCATTTAGAGTTGATTACGGCTACTTTCTTTTGACAACAAGCCCAACATCTGAAGGATCAGTCTCATGCCTTCTTAGGCAATTCATATCAGTATGGTCTCGAATCACTATTTAATCCACACATTATACATTCATGAAACATCTATAGGATCATATCATACTTTAGACACATCCACAACATTTAGATTCAAGTAGGATCCACAAGTCCAATTCATACTTTAAAATGTATACATTAATTCATATATTCTAGGTTCACGGAAAGCCCATATAATCAACTCATACTTTGAACATGTACAATGAGGTTATGGTGGAAGCATATGAATTTCTCATGAAACCCAGTTTCAAAATTTACTTTAAATCATGATGAGAATTTTATAATCACGCCATTTCATAGGTTCAACTCATATCCAAAACATTTACATTGATATCATATTGAGAACATGCACATACTTCACATTGGTCAAAGCCCATACGTTCTAATCGTGTTCCAACACACACAATACAACATACGTTCTAAATTTGTAGGAACCCATATGACCTACATAGACATTAAATGAGGATACAACTTCATGATAAGAGCATATGATCAATTAATGAAATCACATTTGAATTTCTAGTCTAATTCATAGTGGAGATCCCACATTCATGTTACTCACATATCAGACACCTATTTTAGGAAAGATATAAGTAATTTTATGAACATACACTACTATTAATCATGAGAGTTCTTAGAATTTTAGGAAAAACATATAAGAATTCATGCATAAGTTGGAACCCTAGAACATACTTTTCTAGAATCATGGATTTAGGGTTTTAAAATAAAAATATGGGACACAAGGATGAAAAGATGTCCTTGTTGAAAGCCCACATAACTGCTTTGAAGAAATCCCCACTTGAATTCAACCCTTGAAACTCTTGAAGAACCCTAATGGAATCCATATTCTTGGGAGAGAGTAGGAAGAAAAGTTGAGGGAATATCTTGAGGGAGTGATAGGTTAGGCTAGAAAAACCCTAAAAATATCCCATTAGGTACTCAAAACGTCGTAGTTTAGGAGTTATAAGCGAAATATTTTATGAAAACACCCCTGGAAAAACATTAAAAAAATCCGCTTGCTAGTCCCCACGAGGCACTCCACGAGTCGTGGGGTTGGCAATGACTCGTGGGGCCATGTCGTGGAGTGTACTAGACGAATTTCCTTTTTCTACTCTTTTCTCCCCACGGGCACATGATGAGTCATCAAGTGCACGATGAATCGTCTCCTCTTCCATGATCACCACTGCCTCAAAACCCATCCTTGATCTCTAGCCTCCACCCGACGGCTGACCTAATGAGTCGTCTCCTACCTAATGACTTGGTAGGTCGTTCGTTGCCACTGAACCTCACTATTCCTGCTCCTCCTTCCCACGACTGTCCTGACGAGTCATTACCTGACATGACGACTTGTTAGGTCATCCGTGATCACTGGACCTTGCTGCACCTCTAGACTGTTCCTCACGGGTCTTACCACAACCCATTAGGTTACCTAACGAGTCATTCCATGACTCGTTCTGAGACAAACTTCTGCTGGTTTTTCTGTTGAACTCCACCTAACTTGGGGTATGATCTTATGAACTTTCGGGGTGTTACAATATCTCCCCCTTGGGAATATTCGTCCTCAAATGTTGGCTAAACATACAAAAAGGATAGGAAAAGAATTGAAATCCCAAAATTGATCACTTGCAGCTGATACTAAGGGAGTATCTGACTTTAGTTGATTTTACATATCTAAATAGAACATCTAAACCATACATGCATTCTATGGCATAAGAGGGACTGAAAGACATGAAACTGCAATGGAACTGGATAGATCACTGAGACGGATTCTTTGCCTCTAACTGGCACTAATCTGATATGGACTAAGCCTTCATTCTCAAATCTCTTTCTGTTATGGGGTTAGAATTCATGATATCTGGTCTAACTGAAAGTAAAGGACTCATGAGCACGAATCATTCACGACATCTATAACTGAGCACGCACATGAGTTAACCTTATTCTACTGAGCTACTAAAGAAACTTCTAGAGATTGAGTTCGAGCTGATAATACTGGAATACATAAGTTAACACACATAGCTGATTCATAACATGAAGATGAGCCTTAAGGATTTGTAGAGTAAGACTGACATCACTGTCTGAAGCGGTTATCTTGAAATTCTAGAAATCTTCAAATAGGGATGGGTAAAATTTAGCTTCAATAGAAATACAAGAGATGTTATCTGAGACTAAAGAGGTTGACATACCGCAACTGTTAGGGTTGGAACTCCCCCTCCACTATCATACTCAAGACCCGACTTATCTCACATACTTTCCATCTCCACCTTAGCTTAAAGACATCATCCTAAGGCTCCTAAATCCTTCTCATGGTCGGGGCTAAATCACTAACTCTTAGTTTCTCTTTCACCTCTAACATTCACTACAGACCTTATCATCGCAACTATTCACATCTCACATCGAGAATCTCTTCCCAACAACATCATAGAGCTTCTTATTAAATACCAGGGTCCTGGGGCTAGCAACATGAAAAGAGTAACACAAAATTCACAACATACTTGTGACTACTACTGGTGACCTACCCTTATCATGGTGTGCTGCTATGGTATAGGAGCAGTTTTATTGTTGTCTGCTATCCACGCTAGATGATGCACCCTACTGAAATGGACGGGCTATCAGAGCTATTGAAAGGTGTTGGGGCTAATGATTTCTGCTGGGAGTGTGAGTAGTGTCCACCACTCGTCCTCTACGGGAAAACTCTAAATCTCCTACCCTGGCACTCTTGGCCTCTCTCTCCTTTTCTTTCACCTGCTCTGCCTCTATTTGTTGAGTGAATATCACGAAACGTGGAAAGTCTATATCCTTGTGCAACATGGAGGTCCTACATTCTTTGATCAAGGAGTCTGACACTCCATTCACGAGCTTGCTCACGCAAGCCCTCTGGTCAGCTACTACCTCTGGTGCATACTTGGAAAACCAGGTAAATTCCAAAGCATACTCCTAGACAGTCATGTTATTCTGTCTCAAGTTGATGAATTCTTCCTCCTTTTCCTCTATCAATTCCCTAGGGAAAAACCTATCTAAGAACACAGTCATAAATTCATCCCAACCTATGGGGGCTGCTCCAACTCCCGGACTGTCTCTCCATTGGCAAAAACATATATAAGCAACGCCTTTCAGCTGGTAGGAGGCTAAGCCTGCGCTCTTAGTTCCCATCACCCCATGATTTGGGTGATCTTCTAGATCTCTTCCAAGAACTCATATGGGTCCTCGTCTAACTTTGACCCCAAGAATTATGAAGTTTCTTACCCTTGCCGCCTCTATGTTCCCATTCTAGGGAATACAAGCCATCGCTTTCTAATTAATTTGCGTGGTCATGGCCTGCGCCAATATATTAAGGGTTGCCCGAAACACAACATGAGTAACATGGTCGTCCATCGGGTTCGCTGGGGTTGGTGGTGCTTGCTAGCGCCCACTACCATTTCTTCTTCCATTCGCTTGTCTGGGAGGCATTATCTGCGAGCGCGTAGAGCATGAGTCAAGGGAGGAACTGTTCAAGTTTCATACTCTACGCACGATAGAAATCAAGAAGAAAAGGGAACATTCCTAAACGTTTTGTAGCCTCTTCATCATAAGTGTGGTGCGCTTCACACCCATGAAGAAGACTCTACTTAACGCCGCTTTCAGACACCCTAGGACACTCTAAACCTTTTCTTTGATACAAAGTTTGTCACGACCTGAACATAGGCCCGGATCGAGATACGGGACAAGGAACCCTGAGAGGCTCCAAGTAAACCCATGGCATAATCATAGAATATCACTTAATAATAGAAACCACTAACAGAACATACTGAGCGGAAGCTAACTGAAAGAGTCTAATTTAAAACTATAAGAACGAATGTACACAACTTTGATAAAAAGCTGAATCTATCTAGACAAGTCTGAAAGCCTCTATTAAACTGATGTGTTGATGCGACAAGCCCCCAGCTAACTCCTAAAATCTGAAAATTGAAATATGATATAGATATAAATCGTGTCCTCATGAGTTGAGGACTCACCACAAGCAGCTGAGAGGGGAATGAAGCGTATCTAACCACGAGGCTGGGTCTTGAATCCTGAATCTATATCATGAAATGATATAGCACATAATGGCGTGCAGTCAATACTTGGAATGTATTAATTATGCGGAAAGTGTAAATAAACTAAAACATGCAGGTATACAAGAAGAAAGTAAACTATACACATTAATGGAAATATAACTGAGAGAAGATACAACAACCCTGTCTGAGATACACATATAGATATTAACATGATGGTTATATATGAAACATTTACTGAAATATAATCAACTAATGCGCAAAGGTTATATACTGAACAAATACTAAGGACTGAAGCCGTGACTGATATCATTGAGAGTCCCTGACTGTCGAAGGGAAATGTTGTCAACTGTGGAGAGTCCCTGACTGTCTAAGGAAGAGCATTCTCGGATATAGAGAGTCATTGAATGAATAAGGGTAAAATTCTTTGCTATGGAGAATGTTGACTGACTAGGGAAACATTCTCTGCTGTCGAGAATCCCTGACTAACTAGGGCAAACATTCTCCATTGAGAATCCCGGACTCACTAGGGAAACATTCTCTGCTGCAGAGAATACCGGACAGACTAGGGAAACATTCTCTATTTTAGAGAATCCCTAACTAACGAGGGGAAACATTCTCTATTGTGGAGAATCCACGACTAACTAGGGAAAGATTTTCTACTGTAGAGAATCCCGGACTGACTAGGGAAACATTCTCTGCTGTAGAGAATCCCATACTGACTAAGGAAACATTCTCTACTATAGGGAATCCCTAACTGACTGACTAAGGTTGAACATGAAATATGATAATCTGATGTCATTCATCTAGTCTAAATTACTGTAGCTAATAAGAGATATCAAAGAATTACATCATACTAAGGTCATTTAAAGTTGATTACGACTACTTTCTTTTGGAAACAAACCCAATGTCTAAAGGATCAGTCTCATGCCTTATTATCACAATTCATATCGATACGATCTCAAAGCACTATTTAATCCACACATTTTACATTCATGAAACATCTATAGGATCGAATCATACTTTACACACACCCACCACATTTAGATCCCGAGTTCATAACATAAGACATATATCTTAGAATCAGGTAGGATCATTAAGTCTAATTCATACATTAACATTTATACATTGAGTCATATATTCTAGGTTCACGGGAAGCCCACATAATCAACTCATACTTTCAACATGTACAATGAGAACATGGTGGAAGCATATGAGTATCTCATCAAACCCCATTACAAAATTTAATCTAAATCATTATGAGAATTCGATAATCATGCCATTTCACAGGTTCAACTCATACCCAAAACATTTTCATCAATATCATAGTGAGAACATGCACATACTTCACATTGGTCAAAGCCCATACATTCTAATCGTGTTCCAACACACAAAATACAACATATGTTCTAAATTTGTGGGAACCCATATGACCTACATAGACTTTAAATGAGGATACAACTTCATGATAATCCCATTTGATTAATTAATGAAATCCCATTTGAATTTATCGACTAATTCATACTGGAAATCCCATATTCATGTTACTCACATATCACACACATATTTTAGGAAAGATATATGTAATTTCATGAACATACACTACTATTAATCATGAGAGTTCTTAAAATTTTAGGGAAAACATATGATAATTCATGCATAAGTTGGAACCCCAGAACATGATTTTCTAGAATCGTGGATATAGGTTTTTAAAATAAAAATATGGGGCACAAGGATGAAAGGATGTCCTTGTTGAAAGCCCACATACCTGCTTCGACGAAATCCCCACTTGAATTCAACCCTTGAAGCTCTTGAAGAACCCTAATTGAATCCTTAGTCTTGGGAGAGAGAATGAAGAAGAGTTGAGGGAATATCTTGAGGGAGTGAGAGGTTAGTCTAGAAAACACCTAAAAACGTCCCATTAGGTACTCAAAATGGCGTAGTTTAGGAGTTAGAAGCATACATTTTTATGAAAAAACCCCCGAAAAAATGCAGGAAAAATCCGCCTGCCAGTCCCCACGAGGCACTCCACGAGTCATGGGATTGGCAACGACTCGTGGGGCTAAGTCGTGGAGTGCACTAGATGTATTTCCTTTTTCTTATTTTCTCTCCCCAAGAGTCACATGATGAGTCGTCAAGTGCACGATGACTCGTCCCCTTTTCCGTAATCACCACTGCCTCGAAACTCATCCTTGATCTCTAGCCTCCACCCAACAGCTGACCTAACGAGTCGTCACCTGCATAACGATTCGTTGGGTTGTCTGTTTCCACTAAACCTCACTATTCTTGCTCCCCCTTCCGACGACTGCCCTGATGAGTCATTACCTGACATGACGACATGTCAGGTCATCTGTGATTACTGGACATTATTGCACCTCCTGACTGCTCCTTGTGGGTCTGACCACGACCCATTCGGTTACCTAACGAGTCATTCCACGACTCCTTCTGTGGTAAATTTCTGCTGGTTTTTCTGTTGATCTCCACCTAACTCCAGGGTTTGATCTTTGGAACTTCCAGGGTATTACACCACGGGTGCTGGGCAGTGGCCTGAAGCCTCAAGCCTTTCACCTACACTTCTGTGTATGTTTCACCGGCCTTGACCAGCGTTATGTAGGTGACATTCCATCTATCAACTCTTTCACAAACCACTTAGCCAAAATTTCTCTCCAAAAACAAACCTTACTCACACCGTCACACATTAAGACTCCCTCATTCAAATAGTAAAATAAACAAAACATGATGATTTGCCCTTATGAATGACATCATCTGATCTATCATCGGGCAAATTGTGTCTTTTTAGCACATGGGTTTACTCAAACATCACCCCTAACTATTTTTTCCAACATACACTTCACCGAAATGAACACTCACAACAACTATATGCAATTAATAATGAACCCCCAACATACCCACAAATAAGAAATGTTTCACAATACAAAAGCACAAAAATGGATAATAGGGAACATGAGCATTGAAAAATATGAGATGCAACATGATTCACATTCTCAATTAATTTTAAAGAAATGTAAGAGCTCATAAACACTTACCAATTTGAGAATTTGATAAGAAGTGCATCAATTAAAGCTTTGAGATTGCCCAACAACGGTGATCCAAAGAGTGAAAGTTCAAGTTGCTAAGAGAGAGTTGGTGTGAGTAGAAGTGAGAATAAGATAATGAGAATGGGAGTTTATATACGTTGAATAGAGGGAGAGTGATTGGGTAGTAGAAACGTGGTTATTAATGGCGGGAAGTTGGGACGATGGAAATTTATAGGAAAGTGAATTATTGGAAAATAGGGAAATTTAAAATGAAGGGTTTATGGGTATTTAATAGAAAGGTTGAATGATTTAGAAAACTTGGGTCAGGTTTGTAAATAGGGTGATCAAGATTTTAAGTGCCATACGTACCTCTATCGGCGTTGAATCAACGGCTGCTAGTGATGAATTGGTAATTTACCAACTAATTAGGCTCTTAGACATGAGTTTTGTTTACTTTTCAAGTCATTTAGGTGGATTTTATATGTTTTTTTTCTTGATCTTTGTAGATATTTCACTTGAGTTGAGGAAGCATGAAATTTGAGATAAGGACCAACACTCCACCAAACGAAAGAGGATCCTCTACTAACGGACCTCGGATGAGCACCAGTGAACCGCTGGTGCCAATTCCTGATTGCTCTAGAATTCATTGGGCACCAGCTGTGACAGAACAACGGATCGCAGATTAGCATCGGCGAACCGCTGGTGACTCGCAATTGATGACCGTCAGGAAAGGGCAAAAGCGTCTAGCTCAGAAAAAGAAGAGCATTTTGTACCCTACTTTTGTACCTTTCTATAAAAGAGGAGAACTACACATTTCATTGAATATTGAATATAAAGTAGAGAGAAGTTTTGGAATTGAATTATAGAGAGAAATTTTAATCTCTTCTTTGAAAAGGTAGAAAAAATTCCATTGGAGACCAGAACCTTGTGCTTAAATTTTCTTTGTCATTTTGTTGAATGGATATTGAATTATTATTTAATGCAATGTATTCTTCTACTTACATTAGTAGATAAATTCCTTTCTAGGGGTGTGTGAATGATTGGGTTTGATTTGGATTGGATATTATTTAATTGATCTTAGATTTACTCAATTGTTATAACTCTAGTGTTTCCTCTAATTTTTAATCTGAATACTCATAGTTGCGAATGTGGGTTGTATTTACTTACTATAATTTTGCTTGAAAAAGAAATTTAGAGTATGGGTGAGAAAACACTAGTATGTAATTAGGTGTTGATCATGTGAGGTTGGGCTAGAGATAGCAAAAATCCATTGTCACACACCCATTGAGAATCAAAGCTATAAATAGTTTGATTCTTACCCAAGTTGTTGTGGTTGTTTTGAAAAAGACTTTTGGGTTTGAGAAAACCCAAAGCATAAGGCACCTCATTTTTGAAAAATGTCGGGTGCTACCTTGTCCACAACTAATTATACTATTGAGTAATGCTAGGAGCTATTAGCAATTCCAACTCGATGATATCCCTTCAATATAACACCTCTAGTATTCTCTTATTTGGTATTTTCTATGCTTTGTCCCTGTTTTCGTGTGAGAGTTTTTAGTTCAATTGACAAGTTGTGATTCCCCCAATCTTTATTTTTTTGAGACATTGATGCAAGTTACTTTAATTTGATAGATAACTCTTGTGTGATCAACAACTACTCCTTGTGGGATTCGACCCCGACAGTCGTCAGGTATATTTATTTTGCCGACGATTGTTTACACTCCATCTTGCGAGGAGTAAATTTGGACGTTATCAAAAATGGTGTCATTGAAGGGGAATATAGTTTTATAGCCTTTATTTATCTATTTTTTTGAATTGATTTTTTGCATCTTGGTTGGTTTGACTTTACTCTTGTGATTGGTGCCTTCTAGGTTGATCTTGACATGAGTTAACACCCACAAGATGAAGAAGGTTCGATGGATTGGCATATTGATCATGAGGATGATGATCCCGTGATACCCAATGTAGCGGGTGCTATTCACCTACCTCCTTCAATAGGAAATGCAATTTTTCATGTGACGAGTACAATGTTGCACTTACTCCAAATGAAGGGGCCCTTTGGAGGAATGCCAAGTGAGGATGCAAATAGGCATCTCTGCAATTTTCTTGAGGCATCTCTGAGATTTATAAACTCTTCAACATCACAAATATAAGCCAAGAGTCGATCAAATTGAGGCTCTTCCCATTTTCACTAACAGGGGAAGCCACTGCTTGGTTGGAGGAGTTTCCTCCCGGGTCTATTACCTCTTGGAATCATCCCACGAAAGCATTTTTGGACAAGTTTTTCCCTCCCTCGAGGATGCTACAGTTTAGGGATGACATTACCAATTTCCGGTAACTTGGGGAGGAATAACTCCACAAAGCATAGTTGAGGTTTAAGAATAAGGTTGCCATTTGACCAAACCATGGGTTGCCCAATGGGCTTCTACTTCAAAGATTTTATCATTCATTGGATTCTATCAACAAGTCTATGGAAAATAATTTGGCGGGGGATCCATCATGGATCAGCCCTATGGAGTGGCCAATGCACTTCTTAATAGAATGACTAAGACCAATCGAGCATGGCATACTACAGAAGCAGAGGTATCTTCTAGTTGTGTTGCCACCAACCTTATACATGCTGAGGTGAGGATAAAGTATGAGGCTTGAGATGAAACTCTTGCTAAGATGATAACCCAACTAGAGTTGATGACGAAACATTTGATAGGAGGTGGTTCAAAGAGTGTGAATGTTGTGAGTGCCCAAGGCCATACTCAATTTGATGATGACAATTCACCACCAAGATATGAGGAGGAGTGTCAATACATGGCAGGCCAATTAGGGGGTTCTCGCCCCTAGGTATCAAGGTTCCTATCAAGGCCCTTGGCGCCAAAGGGATGATAATCAAGGATGGAGAAACCGTGATAATCAAGGATAGGGGGAGAGAAATGATCGATGAGGGAATAGAGATCAAAATCGCAAAGGAGAGCGATATCACTGAAGTTCTAACCCCTATGTGCCTCCTTCAAAAGTTGAAGCATCTCAAGGGCATCCCTGAGTGAGTGATGTGGGCAACTCGAAGATTGAAGACATGTTGTCTAGGGAGTTGAAGAAGGTAGAATCCACCGACAGTGGGGTTAAAGAGTTAAAAGAGGAGGTGTCTAACCTCGCCCAAACAGTGAGTTCCCAATCTGCGTTGATCAAGCACCTTGAAGCCCAAATGAACCACTTGTCTGCACAAATGAACCCCTACATGAAAGGTGCACTCCCTAGTGACACTGTTCCCAACTCAAAGAAAGATAGCCATTATATGGCAATCGTGACTAGGAGTGGCAAGATATTGAATGATGTGCACGTGAAGCCCAAAGATGTTGTTACCCCAAGGGAAAATGATGATGATGTGTTGGAAGAGGAGCCAAAAATACTAAGTGTTGGTGATGATGAAGAAGGGAAGGATGAAGGAGAAGTTTATTTGACTCCCTCGAATGATGTGAATATGAATGAGGGAAAGAAGGTCCCTAATGACAAAGATCAAGAAACAAGAGTTCCACCTCCATATCCATAGGAGATGACAAAGAAAAAGGAGGATAATCAATTTCACAAGTTCATATAGATATGCAGAAAATTATCCATCAATATACCACTTATGGATGCCATGCTTCAAATGTCGGGATATGCAAAGTTTATGAAGGAACTTTTGAAGAAAAAGAAGGTGGTGGATACGGGCACCGAGGAGGTGAACCATCATTGTAGTGCTATGATGTCCAGCAACAATGCTCCAAAACATGAAGATCCAAGGCATTTACCATTTCCAGCATAATTTTTAGGTGAGTGTTCAGTAAAGCTCTTTGCAACCTCGGTGCTAGTATTAATTTAATGTCTCTAGTGATTTTCAAGAAACTAGGGTAAAGGAATCCCAAACCTACATCCATGAGGATTTTGATGGAGGATAGGTCGATCAAACGACCCGTTGGAGTGTTAGTTGATGTCTTATGAGGGTGGAAAAATTCATACTCCTAGCTGATTTTGTTGTGCTGGATTGTGAGATGGACATTGAGGTGACAATTATCTTCGGGCGTCCACTACTAGCAACGGGAAGAGCGTTAATTGATGTGGAGCTTGGGGATCTTATGTTCTGAGTAGGTAGTGATTAGGTCACCTTCTGTTATACCTCAGGAGCTCAAAGATCAGACCTGGGAGTTAAAACGGGGAAAAATGTGAATTTGGTGTTGCAGACTCAGGACGAGTCGTGGGATGACTCGTGATGACGGCCCACGAGTCGTCAGGTGACACGTGGGAAGGACAGTGATGAGCACGGGATTTTTAAAGAGAAGGGTCCTCATGGTCGTGACAATGATTCGTGGCCATAGCCCACGAGTCGTCAGGTCAGCCGTGGGGTAAGGTAGAAGGAAGGGAAAAGAAATTGAGGTAGTGAACCTGACGATTGGTGACCACGAGTCATGGTCACCCCTAACAAGTTGTTATGTCAGTCGTTATGCGCCCATGGGATCAGGCAGGCAGTGTACTTAATGAGCTAGGCAACGAGTCAATGCGAAGGACCACGATCAGTCAGGTCGTCCGTTAGGACCACCTGACAGTAATTTCCTGTGAATTTAGTAAGGGTATTTTAGTAATTCCTAAGTTCATAAGACCTAAACTACATCATTTTATCTTATGAAAGATGGGTTTTTAGAGGGATAATCTACTCTAAGTCCTCATTCAAGCATGCAAGAGTATAGAGAGGTGTTCAAGGGTTATCCAAGGCTTCCCTCTTCAAAATCCATCCAGTTCTTTCTTGGGAATTCAAGGGAGAGTAAGAATTAGTTATTTTCAGGTATGTAGGGTTACGAATGGGTGTTTTCGTTCACACTCATTCCAAATCCCTATTAATTTATGAAAATCTACCAAAAATCTCATAGGGTTTTAATTCAATTTTTATGAAAATCTAATGACTTGCAAATCGGTTTTTCTAAATTGTGATTTAAATTATATTTTATAAATCTTGAGCAGATTTTATGACTATTTTGATTATATAATTATTGATTTCAATTTCTATTAAATTAAGCCTATCTAAGGATGATCTATTATGAATCGATTTATGATCTCCGCTTCAATTGATGATATTTACAAGCCCAGCATGAATTATGATTTAAAATATGGATTTATTCAATTACCCAGCATGATTTGATGATTTTCAAGTTATATGTATGATGTTCAAGTATGCACGAAAACCTACGATACATGAATTATGTTTTGGCCGACTCACGGGCATTATGTCATGGCTAGTTCACGTATGTACAATTATGCTTATGATTATCATGATTTAACTATCCCATGAATTCATGCATGTTATACCATGAGCACTATCTATGTCTTGGGAGTAGTATCGAACACCGAGTAGGTTTGAGTCCCATGTTTTACCTCGGATCTCATAAACTATGTGCCACCGTAGGTATGTTGGGACCTCCTTTGTGACAGTCCCTGGCCCAAATGGCCCTTTTCATCGTGATATCATTCCCTTCATGATTCTACCCTTGGAAAGGTATGAACGGCCTCCCGACTAGGTTTACAAGTCGGACTTCATGTGTGCTCATATGGGGTATGTCGGCTAAGAGACTCTCCCGATATTCCTCATGAATTCTGCACGTTATGATTATGTATTTTTGTTCAAGTCATGTTAAGTAAATCTTTTCTCCTATAATTATGTTTATGTTTGTATTACGAATGTTTTGAAAACCAAGAGCCTTATGTTATATGATGATGTTTACAATATGAGCATGATGTCCTACTCTTTTATTCATTTGTGAGTTTTATATATTTTAAATGTATGTTTTACTTACCTTTCATAGTGGGTACATTCCACGTGCTGATCGCATACTTTCTATGTTGTATCATTTTATGATACAGGACCCGACTCTCAAGCTCACCCTCCTCAGTAGCTCTTAAGAGTTCTCTATCAGCTTATTTGGTGAGTCCTCATGTTCCGAGGGCCATATGTATAGAATCTATTATTCTCTTTCGGTTTCATTGTAGGGTTAGTTGGGGTATTGTCCCTTCAACCCGTCTTCCATGATTAGAGGCTTTTAAGACTATAAGTTGTATTCGGTTGTCATGTATAGATTATGTATTGTATTTTCTCCTTTAGTATGTCATGATTCCATTTCCTTATGTTAAGTCTCCCGCTTATGTGAATGAATTAGATGTATGCTCACGCAATGGGTCGACTTGAGGTCTCTCAAGTCTCCTTGTCCCGAGTATATGATCCGGGTGTACGTTTGGGTTGTGAATAACTTGGTATCAGAACTAGGTTAGAAGTGTTCTAGGGTTTCTAAAAGCTACGTTAAGTAGAGTCTTTTTCATGGGTATGAAGCATGCCACACTGATGAAGAATAGGCTACAAAACATTTAGGAAATGTTCCCTTCTTTTCATGATCTGTGTCATACGATGAAAAGTCTTTCTATCCTCCTAATTCATGCTATTCACATTTGTAGATTCATTCCTCCATGCCAAGTGAACGCCATAAGAAATGGTAACGACAATGATCATGAGGGTGCTAGTAGTGACGGGCATCAGCAAGCCCCACCCCTTCACGAGGAGCACACACTAGAGCCAGCTGCCTACGCTGAGATTAGGGCAGTGATTCAGATGCTAGCATAGGCTATGGCTACCCAGGTTCATAATCAGACAGTGGAGCATTACCCTCATAATGGGAATGCAACAACAACTAGGGTGAGAGATTTATTGAGGATGAGCCCTCCTGAGTTCACGGGGTCGAAGGTGGACAAGGATCCACACGATTTCATTGAGGAGATTTTGAAGATCACCCAGGTTATGCGAGTGAATAGTGTGGAGTGTGTTGACTTGACCTCCTATCAACTAAAGGGGGTGGCTCACATATGGTTCAACAAGTGGAGAGATGCGAGGGCATTCGATGCAGGCCCCATAGGTTAGGAATAGTTTCATACGACATTTTTGGACCATTTCTTCCCTCGGGATATGAGGGAGCTCAAGGCGGCCGAGTTTATTAATTTGAAATAGGGTGACATGTAGTTTCAGTAGTACGCATTGGAGTTCACCCGTTTATCTAAGTATGCTCCAGAGTGGGTGGCAAACCAGAGGGCTCGGGTGAGTCTCTTTGTACATGGGGTGGCGGATTATTTGGATAGGGATTGCAAGATCGCCATGTTACATTAGGACATCGACTTTCCCCGTATTGTGTTTCATGCACAGCAGATGGATTCGACCTACCGGAGGCAGAGGGAGGCCAAGACAGACAACTATGGGCTTTGTCATTTCAGTTCAGGGGGTGGACAGCGTCAGCAGTCCCAGCACAGGTCTATCGCTCCAGCTCCATCATCGGCCAGCACGCCATCTAGGTTCAGAGGGAATCAAAGGAGCAGAGCTTTAGTCGAGAGGCAAGCGTAGCATGCAAGTGGAGATCTCTTTTCTAGTTTGTGTGGGGTGTAGAAAGAATCACCCGGGGAGGTTCCTAGTAAATCATAGATGCATGTTTCGGGTGCGGCAAGCCTGAACACAGACTCAGAGATTTTCCTTCAGCGAGATCAAGGGTCGGTGGAGCTCATGTGACATTAGCCAGTTTTGCTACTCTAGCAGCACGTCCCCCTCAGCACGGTGCGTCTACTAGTTCAGCAGGCAATCAACGCCATAATAGGTTTTGCACTTTAGTATCCCGCTTGGAGTAGGAGGCTTCACCAAATGTGGTCACTGTTATGTTGCAAGTATTCCATATTGATGTTTATGCCTTGCTAGATCCAGCAGCTACTTTGTCTTTTCTGACCCCTTACATTGCTAGTAGTTTTCGGTTAGCCCTGAAATCCTGTTAGAACTGTTCTTAGTCTCTACTCCAGTTTGTGATTCAGTTGTAGCTAGGCGGGTGTATAGGGGTTGCCCCATTATAGTATTTCATAAGTTCACCTCCGCAGACTTAGTAGAGTTAGCTACGAATGACTTTGACATCATCCTAGGCATGTATTGGTTGTTTTTATGTTATTCTTCGGTTAATTGTAGGACCCGTGTGGTGGAAATCCGGTTTCCGGGTGAGTCAGTTTTGGAGTGGAAGGGTAATTCAGCTATACCAGCTGGTCAGTTTATTTTATATCTTAAGGCTAGGAAAATTATTTCTAAGGGCTGCATGTATCATCTAATTAAGGTTAAGGATGTTGAGTCCGAGACCCCAACTATTCAGTCAGTTCCAGTGGTGTGTGAGTATCCGAAGGTCTTTCCCGATGATTTTCCAAGTGTTCCTCCTGAGAGGGAAATTTATTTTGGTATTGACCTCTTACCCGATACGCATCCTATATCTATTCCTCCTTACAGAATGGATCCAGCCCAGCTAAAGGAGTTGAAGGATTAGTTGAAGGACCTGTTAGATAAGGGCTTCATTAGACCGAGCAAGTTTCCATGGGGTGCACCAGTTTTATTTGTTTGAAAGAAGGATGGACCACTTCGGATGTGCATTGACTATCAGCAGTTGATCAAGGTCACCATTAAGAACAAGTGTCTTTTGACCAGGATCAATGACTTGTTTGATCAGCTTCAGGGTGCCAAGTGTTTCTCAAAGATAGATCTCAGGTTCGGGTATCATCAATTCTGATTTTGAGAGAGTGATATCTCAAAGACAGCCTTCAGGACACGGTATGGCCATTATGAGTTTTTGTTATGTCTTTCGGAATAACCAATGCTCCTACAACTTTTATGGACATGATCAACAGGGTGTTCAAGTCGTATCTGGACATGTTCGTGATTGTGTTCATTGACGATATCTTTATATACTCTCGTAGCGAGGAGGAGCATGCCGCTTATTTGAGAGTAGTGCTCTAGACCCCCAAGGATCGACAATTGTATGCAAAGTTCAGCAAGTGCGAGTTTTGATTGAACTCGGTAGCATTTTTCGGCCATGTAGTATTAGGAGAGGGCATAAAGGTAGATTCTTAGAAAATTGAGGCGGTGAAGAATTGGCCTAGGTCGGTGAATCCTTCGGATATTGGAGTTTCTTGGGTTTAGCTGGCTACTACCAGAGGTTTATTGAGGGCTTCTCATCCATTGCAGCACCTTTGACTAGGTTGACTCAGAAAAAGGTGAAGTTTCAACGGTTGGAGGCCTGTAAGAAAAGCTTCCAAGAGTTGAAGACTCGACTCACTTCAGCACCAGTGTTGAACCTATCCGAGGGTACTGATTGTTTTGTGGTGTATTGTGATGCTTCGAGAATCGGACGTGGGTGTGTGTTGATGCAGCATGGGAAGGTGAGAGCATATGCCTCAAGAGAGTTGAAAGTCCATGAGAAGAATTACCCGACCCATGACCTCGAGATGGTCGCGGTGGTATTCGCATTGAAGATATGGCAGCATACTTGTATAGGGTCCATGTGGATGTATTCACGGATCACAAGATCTTTCAATATGTGTTCACGTAGAAGGACCTCAATCTATGACAAAGGAGGTGGTTAGAGCTACTCAAAGACTATGATATGAGTGTTCTTTACCATCTGGGTACGGCAAATGTCATGGCAGACGCGCTTAGTAGGCTCTCAATGGAGAGTATGTCCCACGTGGAGGAAGGAAAGAAAGAGATGGAAAAATATGTCCATCGACTTGCAAGGTTGGGAGTGAGGTTGGTCGACTCAACCGATGGTGGTGTTGTTGTGCAGATTGGATTAGAGTCGTGTTTGGTGACTAACGTGAAATCCAGGAAAGATGAGGATCCGATGTTGGTAAAGCAGAAAGAAGACATCCAAAGATAGAATGTGGAGGTTTTCTCCCAAGGGGGAGATGGTGTTCATCGGTACTAGGGTCATTTGTGTGTTTCGGCTATGGATGATTTAAGGAGCCGGATATTGCATGAAGCACATGGTACCAGATAGTCTATTCATCCAGTTTTCACAAAGATGTATAAGGACTTACGAGAAATCTATAGGTGGGATGGTATGAAAAAGGATATTGCGGAATTTGTAGTCAGGTGCCTAAACTATCAGCAAGTTAAGGTTGAACATAAAAGGCCGAGGGGGGTACTTCAAGATATTACATTCCTACTTGGAAGTGGGAAAAGATTAACATGGATTTTATAAGAGGATTACCCCGTACGAGCTAACAATATTATTCCATTTGGGTGGTTGTAGACAGGTTGACAAAGGCTGCACATTTCTTACCTCTGAAGACCACAAATTCAGCGGATGATTATGCCTAGTTTAATATTCGGGAGTTGGTTCGACTACATGGGGTTCCTCTGTCTATTATTTCAGATCGAGGTACTCCGTTTACCTCCCAGTTCTAGGCGGTCTTTTTAGAAGGGGCTTTGGGCTCAAGTTAAGCTCAGTATAGCCTTCCATCCACATACGGATAGCCAAGAGGAACGAACAATCCAGACTCTCTAGCACATGTTGAGAGCATGTGTGATGGACTTCAAAGGTAGTTAGGATGATCATTTGCCCCTGCTCGAGTTTTCTTACAATAACAGTTATCACTCTAGTATCCAAATGGCACCGTTCGAGGCTCTCTATGGGAGGATATGTAGATTGCCCATCAAATGGTTTGAAGTTGGTGAGGCAGCTATGATAGGGCCAGATTTGGTTCATGAGGCTATGGTGAAGGTTTAGTTGATAAGGGACAGGCTGAAAACCACTCAGAGTTGTCAATAGTCATATGCTTATGTGAGGAGGAGAGAGTTGGAGTTCGAGGTGGACGATTGGGTATTTCTGAAGGTATCTCCCATGAAGGGATTCATGCGGTTCGGAAAGAAAGAAAAACTTAGCCCTCGCTATGTTGGTCCCTACCGTGTTATGAGAAGAGTTGGTAAGGTAGCATACGAGTCGGACTTACCTTCAGAGTTATCTTCCGCGTATCCTGTGTTTCATATATCACTTTTGAAGAAATGTTTGGGAGATCCATCTCTAGTAGTCCCGGTTTACAGCGTCGGTGTAAAAGAAAACCTCAACTATGAAGAAGTTCCTGTGGAAATATTGGGCCATCATGTTCGGAGGCTAAGGAACAAAGAAGTAGCTTCAGTTAAAGTCTTATGGAGAAATCAACATGTTGAAGGAGCTACATGGGAAGCTGAAGCGGACATGAAGGCTAAATACCAACACTTATTTTCTACCGACTCAATTCCAACTTGAGGTATCAGTTGTTCTCTATGACTCTATTTAGTTTTCATGTTTAGTTCATGTGTTCGAGTTTCTTTTATGTTTATAGATGTGTAAGTGAAGCATGAGATCAGTTCAGCTATGTGATATGAATCGGAGGTAGTCATTCTGTAAAATTTTTGTTTAAATGATCATTATTTGAGTATGATAATTGTATAATTTTGTTTTTTTCTTGTTTCCAACATTCGAGGATGAATGTTCCCAAGGGGCAGATATTGTTATACCCCGGGAGCTCAATGATCAGACCCGGGAGTTGAAACGGGAAAAAATGTGAATTTGGTGTTGTAGATTCAGGATGAGTCGTGGGACGACTCATGATGATGGGCCACGGGTCATTAGGTGACTCGTGGGGAGGCAAGTGATGAGCAGGGGAGTTTTGAAGAGAATGGTCCCTATGGACGTGGCAACGATTCGTGGCCAGACCCCACGAGTCGTTAGGTCAGCATAGGGTAAGGTAGAAGGAAGGGAAAAGAAATTGAGGTAGTGAACCTGACGATTGGTGACCACGACGCGTGGTCACCCTAACGAGTCGTTATGTCAATCGTTATAAGCCCATGGGATCAGGCAGGCAATGTACTTAACGAACTAGGCAACGAGTAACGCCAAGGACCACGATCCGTCAGGTCGTCTGTTAGGACCACCTGACAGTAATTTCCTGCGAATTTAGTAAGGGTATTTTCGTAATTCCAAAGTTCCTAAGACCTAAACTACATCATGTTAGCTTATGAAAGGTGGGTTTTTAGAGGGATAATCTACTCTAAGTCCTCATTCATGCATGTAATAGAATAGAGAGGTGTTCAAGGGTTATTCAAGGCTTCCCTCTTCAAAATCCTTCTATTTCTTTCTTGGGAATTCAAGGGATAGTAAGAATTAGTTATTTTTAGGTATGTAGGGTTACGAATGGGTGTTTCCATTCACACTCATGCCCAATACCAATTAATTTATGAAAATCTACCAAAAATTTCATGGGGTTTTAATTTAATTTTTATGAAAATCTAATGATTTACAAATGGGTTGTTTTAAATTGTGATTTAAATTATATTTTATGAATTTTGAGAAGATTTTATGACTATTTTGATTATATAACTATTGATTTCGATTTCTATTAAAGTAAGCCTATCTAAGCGTGATCTACGATGAATCCATTTATGATCTCCGCTTCAATTGATGATATTTAAAAGCCCAACATGAATTATGATTTAAAATATGGATTTATTCAATTACCCATCACGATTTGATGATTTTCAAGTTATATGTATGATCTTCAAGTATCCATGAAACCTACGATATGTTTTGGCCGACTCACGGGCTTTATGTCATGGCTAGTTCGTGTATATACAATTATGTTTATGGTTATCATGATTTCACTAGACCATGAATTCATGCATGTTATACTGTGAGAACTATATATATTTTGGGAGTAGTATCAAACACCGAGTAGGTTCGGGGCCTAGGTTTTTCCCCGGATCTCATAAACTACATGTCACCGTAGGTATGTTGGGACCTCCTTTTTGACTGTCCCCGACCCAAATGGCCCTTTTCATGGTGATATAACGCCCTTCATGGTTCTACCCTTGGCCAGGAATGAACGGCCTCCCGACTAGGTTTACAAGTCGGACTTCATGTGTGCTCATATGGAGTATGTCGGTTAAGAGAATCTACCAATGTTCCTCATGAGTTATGCATTTTATGGTTATGTATTTTGGCTCAATTCATGTTAAGTAAAGCTTTTATCCTATAATTATGATTATGTTTGTATTACGAATGTTTTGGAAACCTTGAGCCTTATGTTAGGTTATGATGTTTACGATATGAGCATGATGTCCTACTTATTTAATCATTTATGAGTTTTATATATTTTAAATGTCCATTTTACTTACCTTGCATACTCGGTACATTCCACGTACTGACCTCATACTTTCTATGTTGTATCATTTCATGATACAGGACCAGCTCTCAGGCTCACCCTCCTCAGTAGCTCTTTAGAGTTTGCTATCAGCTTATTTGGTGAGTCCTCAAGTTCTGAGGGCCATATGTATAGAATCTATTGTTCTCTTTCAGTTTTACTATTGCAGGGTTAGTTGGGGTATTGTCCCTTCAACCTGTCTTTCATGATTAGAGGCTTTTCAAACTATAAGTTGTATTCAGTCGTCATGTATGGATTATGTATTGTCTTTTCTCTGTTAGTATGTCATGATTTCGTTTCCTTATGTTAAGTCTTCCGCTAATATGAATGAATAACATGTATTCTCATGCCATGGGTCTACTTGGGGTCTCTCAGGGCTCATTGTCCCGTGTCTACGATCCGGGTGTACGTTCGGGTCGTGACACCTTCAATGTGTGTCAGCCTACTAAGCCCCCAGATGAGTGTAAGGTCATAGAATTTCTTGATGGTGATGTGGAGCATGATGAACCAGTTGATGATAAGAATGAATCGGAGGATGACCCTCCAGATTATTAAAGATTTATAAGGTATCCGTCGTGCCACTACGTTAAATAAGGTGCTTTTTGGGAGCCAACCCAAGCATTTTTTTACTTTGGGTATTTTGATGTTTTTTTTGTTTTAGTTTTGTAGGATTAAGTGGACACTGCACTTGATCGGCGAATAACCGGTTCACATGCGCGAAGCACCGCTTGAACATGAGTTAAGGGCAGAAAGCTGGGGAAGAAGAATGGAAAACCGGCAATTTACAAGCAGAATGCCAATGAAAAACCACGACAGCCGGATACAAATCCAGTTCAAACCCGAACACCTAGGAGTTGAAGCATAAACAACAACCAAACTGATGAAACACAGGTGCTAACCCGCGAACCGCCGGTCTACCGCCACATACAGAGCAGTAAACTAAAGAGGGTAATGGTCACCTGCGTTAAAGTAGAAAAGCGTCGGTACTCACTAGCGATTCTCGGTTAACCACAGGTCAAGGTACACATTTCATTTACAATATTGATCAATCCATTTACCATCCTGACCCATGGATTTAAAAATTTGGTCAAACCTTTCCAACTCCCCAAAAACCCTTCTTTCCACTTTTTCATCTTCCCTATTACACTTTTTAACTTCCCAATACACTACCTTTCCACCTTCCCTCCATTAAATCCACCTCCTCACCTATCACTCATCTCCACTCCTCCTCTCCTATAAATTCCCCATTCCTATTCCCCTCATTTCATCACTTCTTACTAATTTTTTTCGTTGAGCTAAAGCAATTGTTCTTGTGGAAACTTTATTGTTGGGCAACACCAAGCTTCTATCTCTGTTTGCTTTTTGTCTCAACCTCATTCTGTATATGTGTTATACTCTGATGTTTTTATTGTTTGAGGATGTAAATACATTTGAGCTGCTAAATTAGAAGTTTCCCAAAAAATGTTCCCCATTTCCTATTTTTTTGGATGTTCTTTAATTGCATATTTCTCTTATTATAGGTTTGTTGGTGATTGAGTGATAAAAATTTCATGTTGAGAGTGTGAGTGTACCTATAGACAAAATGTGATATGAGGTGTGTACTGGAGATATTAGTTTGGGGTGAAGTCTAAGTAACCCCGTGTGTGCTTAAAAGCCTGATTTTTCCCGATGATAGATCGGGTGACATCGTTCTTAAGGGAGAAACATCTTGTTGAAATTGTTTTGATATGAGTGGTGGAATGAGGTTATTCGAATATGAATGAGTGTTGGTCAAGTGTTTTGATCTTCATGATTTGGGGGAAAATATGACAAGAAGCGTGTTCCCTACGAATCATAGGCCTAGACCGGCGAAACGCCGACTGAAATATAGGTGAGGGTTTGTGGGCTGAAGGCCACTACCCAGCACCTGCGAGTTGTCGGCGCTTTGCAGATCAGAACCTGTGAAATGCCAGTTTAGCACTGCTTACTCCCAGATTCCAAGCCAAGAACCAGTTGCTCTACGACATTTCATGGGTTTCCACCTGCATTTTATTGGTGGTCCGCTGATACTGGCAGTTTTAATATTTCCATTTGTTTATCCCTCAATCAATTAGCTAAAGTAATATTGATCTTTCTTTTCAATTATTAGAAAAAAATATAAAAAGAAATATTGTTGGGTGGCACTAACATGTCTCTGTAGGCCATGTATTCATCCAGGAAACCAAGCAAAGGGAAGGCCCCAACAATATCTAAAAACAAGGGCAAGGGGAAAGCAAAGGCGACCCCAGCCCCCACCAACACCGGAGAAACCATTATGTTTTGCGTGCCCTACATGGAGGGCCACTATGCTATTTTGAACGGGTGCTCTATCATGGTAGATAAGCTCTTCGACTTTGTGGGGATACGGGGTGACTTCCCCAACATCACAGTGCAATTCACTGACCGCCAATGACATGTCCTTGACAATCCTTTGACAGACTTCTACACTAGCCTAGTGCCCGAGTTCTATGCATCATACCAGGCCAGACAAGAGAGTATGAATCATAGAGCCAAGGTTGATGAAATCCCTGCCTTTCCTCAGTTATGGTGAGGGGTGTGGAGGTTGACATCACATTGGCAGCCATTAATTCTTTACTTTAGGAGGATTAGATAGACTCTGGAAGTGAGTTTACTACTAGAATTTCCAACAAAGATGATCATTTTAGGTGGATAACTCCCATTATTGCTGCCGACACACCTTTCTAGGCTTTTATGGGTGGCGAGATCTCCCGACATGATTTGAAGTTTGAAGACAATTTGTGGCTTGATTTTATTTGCGGCCATATCATGCCCTCAAATAATGAGTTAAGGGTAAATTTGGAGGCGGCCATCCTCATCACTTACATCATGACAGGGGTCCCATAAACATTGGGGAAATAGTGGCTATTCAAAGGAAGAGAAAGGTGAGGCAATCTGGCACCTCAATGCCCTATGTTGTGCTCATATCCCAACTTTGCCTCCGCACACGAGTTCCATTTTTCCCGGATGAGGCCCCACTGCTTTTCTTTTGGTGTGATAACTATGGATAGGAAGAGGGATTTGGATGCTACCAAGAGAAAGAAGAAGCGAATGCAAGCCTTTGAGGTCCCCGAGGAGTCTATCTCCCATGGTTTAGAGCAGGCCCTCATGGCACCCTATCTCAACATGCCACATCTTGAGGCATCGGGCCAGTCTTCTGGAGATGCACCTATTAGGGGAGCCTCACCTCCTCCCATATCTTCTCTCCCAAGCGGACTTCACAAGCTCATAGATATGACAAGAACCAACTCCATCAATTGGCTAAGAGTCTCTCTGCTCTAATTGCCAAGATGGTGAAAAAGGAGATAAAGTCGATATGTGATAGCTTGAGCAAATTCTGTTCTCACGTGGATGTTATAGAGGGGGTTGTCACATTTCTCCAGGCTGAAGTGAAGGAATGGAAAGGTCAGACGTCAATGGAGGTTCCCAACATGAGCATGCTTGGTGCAGCTATGGTTGCCCCGTCTATAATGCGAGACCCTGTAGATGACTTGTTCGAGGGCTTAGAGATGATGAGGAGGATTTGGGATATGATGGTCATAATGGGGATGTTGAGGCCGAGGATGATGATGATGATGAGTGACCACTTCAGGGAGTTCATATCTTCACTTGTTTTTTATGCATACATTGGGGACAAAGTATTATTTTAGTTAGGGGTGGGTTAAGTGCATCTCTTATGTGGTTATTGTTGTTGATTTTATGACCTTGCCGTGCTTCTATTGATGATGTTGATGTTTCCCTTGTCAGTTATTTGTTTTGAAGTCGTAATGGTTATTGATCCTTTGTCGTACTCGGGATAAATGAAATAAAAAAACAATTCTTGATTGTTAGTGCAAATAATTTTGTCTTTATTTAAATTGCAAAATGGTTCATGAACCAAGTTTTATTTTTGTCTTTGGGAATAGTAGTAAGTGAATAAACTTCGAGAGTTTTCTTTATACCATGGTTCTTTCCCGATGAGAAATTTCTTTTTCTATTGTCGAACTAGGTGACATTTTCCGATAATAGATTGTGAGGTGAATTTCTTAAGGGAAAATTCCATGTTTTTGAGTCTTGGTTAAATTGTTTTTAGAGGTACCACCAAAATTTTTTGTGTGGCATGGAAGAAATGAATTTTTAAGAAATGCGACCTTTGAAATGGAAAATGTAGCAATGTTTTGTCATATATTGCACATTCCTTGCTTGGCTTGTTGATCACATGCTCAATTTTCTTAAATCATAATCTGGTTGTGGTGAAGCATTGTGTGAACTCGTTGGAGTGTGATGGCTTGTGTGGTGAGGTGGATTGAATCACAGAGGAAAAGCTGAGGACATTCCATGCTTACCCCCAGTGTTAGTTAGGGGTGTTGAGGTCGACATAAGCCCAACAACTATAAATTCACCATGTTGTAAGGATTAAATTGATGAAGGTACGAAATATTTTATCCGCCTCGCCAACAAAGAGGCCCAATTCAGTGTTATAACTCCATTCATTGCCACTGACACACATCTTTCGGCATCTATTGGTGGTGAGATATCTCGCCATGACCTACACTTCGAGGGTAAGTTGTGGCTCGACATCATTTGCGGTAGAATCATGCCATCCAAGAATGAACAGTGTGTTAATTTAGAAGCCACCATCCTTATTTATTCTTTATGATAGGGGTCCCAATTAACTTTGGGGAGATAGTGGTGACAATACTGACTTGTGTGAACTCTTTGGGTGTGATGCCTTGTGTGGTATGGATTTTTTTGAATGAATCTCATGCATCTCTTCTTGTCTAGAACTTACCCTAAGTGTGACCCAAGGAGAAATCCTAGATGTAGCTACACTTAGAACATGATTTTAGACTTTTATTTAACTGTCACTTTACCCAAAAGGACCTCCAAAAATTTATTCCCTTGTTAGCCAATATTGAGCCTATGGACTGTTTTTTCTTGGAAATCACACTACAAGCCAATGTCCCTTTTTGTAACCCTCTCCTTGGCACCCATCCTCTCTAATTGCTAGTGGTGAGTGAATGAGAATAATGAGGGATTGAATCTCCATGATATAGGGAGAGATAATGAAATAAATGCAAAAGAGGCACAAAGCCTAAGTTTGAGGGTTTACAAGAAAAGACAAATATGAGGAGCCTAAATTTGAGGTGGCACCAAAGTGTGATCAAAAGGAATAAAATGATGGGTTGAAAAACCTTAGGGTACCAAAAGAGAAATCACTAGTGAAATGGTGTTACCTTTTCCTTAGACAGGCTGAATGCGATAGCCAAATGAGCTACAAGGAAGACTTGTGATAAGTAAAAGATGACAATGGTTTCAAAAGGAGAAATAAGGTGGACTGATCTAAGGAGTTGAATGGGGAAAATAAAATTTTTCACATAAAGACATTAGGGAGGTTCTATACACTAGAGCTAAATAATTGTCCTACCATTACCCCTAGCCTTCATCATGACCCGCAAGTCCTAATTGATTTTGAGTGTAGTTTCTCTACATTAGTGGCGAATTACACGAAAGGCAAGCCGGTGGGTCAAGTTGTGTCCATAGAGATCTCTTTTGTGAGAGTGACTGTGATCAATTTTTTTCATAATCCCTTATGTATGCATAGAATCAAGATAAAGAAAAAGGATTCTCTCTTGTAGTGAGTGGCATCACTTGCTTTCGAGGCCATACTTGCATTAAGGTGCAGATGTGATTGAGGCATGAGTGTTGTGAGCTCCAAGGAAAACTTTGAATGTGTAGTGATTATAAATTAAGATGCTATATGTATTTGATTGGATAATCTATGCCCTTGTTTTGAAAAATGAAAGCAGTTGTGAATCATGCCTTTGAATTGTGGTTGCCTCTTGGAACTTTTCCACATTTTTGGGGTGAAATTGCTTCTCTTTTTCTCTGAGTTGGTGAGAATTTTTGGATTTTCATAGATTAAGTGGTCATTGATGCATAGACTCTTGTGGAGTTACATGTCATTCCTTTTGCTCAACTGATAAGAACTGCGTTACTTGAGGACAAGCAATGGTTCAAGTTTGGAGGTTTGATGAGTTTGTAATTTACCAACTCATTAGGCTCTTAACATGAGCTTTAGCTTAGTTTTCAAGTCTTTTAGTTTGATTTTATGGCCTTTTTTCCTTTTTATGTGAAGGTATTTGATTTGAATAAAAAGAGCATGAATTGGAGTAAAAAGGATGTAATTCAGATGAAAATCGACCTTCCACTGGAGGACACCGATGAAATGTTGGTCAACCGCAGGCAACCACTGGCTTAATGAGAAACTGCAATAGGCGGCCCGCAGTCAACAACCGGAAATACGTCGGTCTCATTGCTAACAGGTGCAGGAAGTGGCCGGACCAATGATGAAATTGATCAGCGGCTCGCAGATAGAAACCAGTGAACCACCGAAGGCACCATTAGAAGACCCTGGAACTTCACTGGGTCACAAAAGAAAATGATCGGCGGCTCGGGAATAGCAATTGGTGAACAATCGGTTCCATTGCAAGTGAGGACATGCCTGAACAGGGAAAAATCTTCAAAGCCTGAAAAAAGAGGAGAATGTTTGCCCTATTTTTGTATATATTCTAGAAGAAAATGCTCTAAACATATCGTGGAATATTCCCCTACTTTTTGAGAGAGAAGAACTCCATTGGAGAGAAAGAAATATTTAAATATTGCTGTTTATCTTCTTCTTCTTCTTCATCAAGATATAACTATTACTGTAGAAATATTGTGAGTTTGATTTCCCTTACTCCTAGTGACGAAATTACTGAGTTTATTATTGAATGTGCTCTTGTGTTTCTCAATTATGAGTAGCTAAATCTATAACTAGAGGTTTGTGATGATGGGTGTTTAATTTGATTGGGTATTGCTAGATTTGTCTTGTTATTACTTAATTGGTGTAAATCTGTTGAATTCTTCTCAAATTATAGTTGATTGCTCATAGTTGCAAATATGGGTATTAATTTCTTACTTGATTTTAGCTTGAAAAAGAAGAATTAAGTAATGGGGGAGAATTTAATAGTGGATTGGGATTTGATTATGTGGGGTTGGGCTAAAAATAGCAAAAACTCCTTATCATAATCCCTTAAGAGGTTGATGGTTAGAAATAGCTGAGCCCCTAATCCAAACCATATTGCAATAGTTGAATTGTGCCTTGAGATTCGAGAGAAGTCAAGGATAAAGAGCCCAAGTGGTTGAAGAACATTGGGCTTCACCTTTTTCAAACGTTATTTACACATATTAGTAATAATTTGACTATCTAGTAAATCCTGATTTGATTGACATCCCATCTACACCACACCTCTAGCCTTTGCTCATTATTATTTATTAATTTAAATTATCTTGCTCTCTTGGTTAGCTGATTGTAGAATCTACAATATTTTTGCCTTCACTTCCCCCAAAATTTACATTTACATTTTCATTGCTTTGATGTGAATCAATACAATTCACTTAACAACTCTTGTGCAAATCATTCTCTAGTCCTTGTGGGATTTGACCCCGAAACTCAGCGTGTTATTTGTTTTGATACAACGATCGCTTACATTATCTATAAATAAAGAGTGTAGTTTGAGCTTTATCAGGACCAGCACTCCACCGGAGGACACCGACGTAACGTCGGCTGACCGCAACTGCTCACTATGCTAAAGAGGATTATCTATCGGCGGACTGTGGATTAGCATCGGTTCACCGTCGGTGCCAATGTAAGATTTCTCTAGAATTCACTGGACATCAGCTATGATAGATAGGTGTATCACAGATCAGAACCGGCGAACCATCGGTGATTCGCAAGTGATGATCGTTAGGAAAGGGAAAAAGCATCCAGCTCAGAAAAAGAGGAGCATTTTGTACCCTAGTTTTGTACCTTTCTAGAAAAGAGGAGAATTGATCATTCCATTGAATATTGCATAGAAAGTATAGAGAAGTTTTGGAATTGAATTGTAGAGGGAGAAATCTTCATCTTCTTCTTTGAAAAGGTAGAGAAAACTCCATTGGAGACTAGAACCTTGTGCTTGAATTTTCTTACTCATTTTGCTGAATGGTTATTGAATTATTATTTAATGCAATGTCTTCTTCTACTTACATGAGTAGCTAAATTCCTTAATGGGGGTGTGAATAATTGGGTTTGATTTAGATTAGGTATTGTTTAATTTATCTTGGATTTACTCAATTGATATAAATCTAGTGTTTCCTTTCAGTTTTAATCTAAATATTCATAGTTGAAAATGTGGGTTGTATTTACTTGCTCAAATTTTTCTTGAAAAAGGGATTTAGAGTGTGGGAGGGAAAACACTAGTGGGTAATTGGGTGTTGATAATGTGGGGTTAGGCTAGAGATAGCCAAAATCCATTGTCACACACCCATTGAGAATCAAAGCTAGAAATAGTTTGATTTTTACCCAAGTTGTTGTGGTTGTTTTGAAAAAGACTTTGGGGTTTGAGAAAACCCAAAACACAAGGCACCTAATTGGTTGAAAAATGTTGGGTGCCACCTCATCCACAACTAATTATACTATTGAGTAATGCTGGGAGCTATTAGTAATTCCACTCCGATGATACCCCTCCAATATCACACCCCTAGTATTCTCTCCTTTGGTATTTTCTACGCTTTGTTCCTATTTTCGTGTGCGAATTTGTATTTCAATTGACAACTTGTGATTCCCCCAATCTTTACATTATTATTTTTGAGACATTGATGCAAGTTACTTTAATTTGATAAACAAATCTTGTGTGATAAACTACTATTCCATGTGGGATTCGATCCCAACACTCATTCGGTATATTTGTTTTGCCAACGACTATTTACACTCCATCCTTGCTAGGAGCGAATTTGGACATTATCAGCCGGTGGTACTGGCACTTCACCCGTTCAAGCGCCGGTGGCCTCCACTTGCACCTAGTTCACTATCTAAAAGTTCACTGGCGATTCGCGGGTTATCACCTGCATTCCACCGGTGGGTCGAATTTCATTACTCCCTTCCTAGGTACGCTAGTTGTAACTGGCATTGGACTGGCGATTTGAGAATTGGCACTGCCGTTTTGCCGATGGACCACCGATTCTCTCCTCTTTTCCATTGTATTCTGGACTCCACCTACATATGGGCGGCACCGACTTTTCACCAGTCTTGCACAACGGCCCCCCTGTTTTCCTTCTCCTTGTTTCTCATCCGATCATTCCACAAAAACAAAATCAAAACAGCATCAAGGTATCAGAACATAAAGATTCTTGGGTTGCCTCCAAAGAAGCCCCTTATTTAACGTCGTGGAACGACAAAGGTGTTTTTCTAAGGCTCGTCAAGATATACAAATTCCACCATGTTGATTTTTGCTGACACTCCCAAATATTTTTTTACTCTTTGCAGACTTCTGCTTGGCCACTAGTCTGTGGATGATAAGGGATAGAAACTTTGTGCTTCATACCATACTTTGCTAGGAAGGCACTAAAATCGATTTAAAAAATGTGATCCTCCATAACTGATGATAGCTTCAGGGGTGCCAAACCGTGAGAAGATGTGCTTCTTCAAGAAGGTTATTACGCTCCTCCCCTCATTTTTGGGCAACGCCACAATTTCCACCTACTTAGATACATAGTCAACAGCCACAAGAATGTAAGAGTTTCCATACGGACTCACAAAAGGGCCCATAAAATCGATTCCCCATACATCAAATATTTCCACCTCTAGTATTGGTGACAATGGAAGCTCATATCTCCTCAAAATACTTGCAGTTTATTGACATCGATCACATTGCTTAACAAAGTCATAGGCATCTTGGTAGAGTGTTGGCCAATAAAATCCACACTGTAGCACTTCTTCTGATATTCTAACACTCCCATAATGGCCACCGACCGGTGATGAATGACCAGCCTCGAGGATCGGCACCATCTTAACCTATGGGAAACATCTCTGAATTGGAATATCAACACAACTACAGAAGAGGTATGGGTTGTTCCAATAAAACTTTCGAACATCATGCAAGAATCTCTTCTTTTGGTGAAAGGGAAACCCTTAGAGAGTGATATTGCTCGCCAAGTAATTAGAAAAATATGAAAACCAAGGTGTCAAGTCATATAATGCAACAAAACTATGCTTATTAGGGAATTCATCATTAATCTCCTCATGTAACCCTGACTCACTATCTGTCTCTAAACAAGATAGATGGTCAGCCACTTGATTCTCACATCCCTTTTAGTCCTTTACTTCAAAATCGAATTCTAGTAGAAAAAGGACCCACCTAATAAGCCTAGGTTTAGCATCTTTCTTTGTCATTAAGTATTTGAGTATAGCATGGTCCGTGTGCACCACCACCTTGGTCCCTAGTAGGTACGCCTGAAAGTTTTCAAACATAAATACTACTGCGAACATCTTTTGTTCTATCAATGTGTAGTTTGCTTGTGCATCATTTAGGGATTTTATGGCATAGTACATGGGGTGGAAAATCTTTCCCTTCCTCTGTCCAAGAACTTCCCTGTCATGACCCAAACGTAAACCCGAATTGTAACACGGGACTAGGATCCTTGAGAGACTCCAAGACGACCCATGACATGAACATTCATCTAATTTCACTTCACTTTAAGCGGAAGACTGGACATAAGATATAGGGGAAACATAAACATAACATGGCATAGCATGATAAGCGGAAAAGTACTAGAAATACATATCAGCTGAGTACTACAAACTGTCTGAAAGCCTCTATTATATCAGATAGGTTGATGGGACATCATCCCCAACTAACCCCACAAAACTAAAACAAAAGAAAACATCAATGTATGTACATATGGTCCTAGGAGCATGAGGACTCACCAAAAGGCTGATAGCTAACTTTGAGATGGACTAATGTTGTAGATGAGCCAGAGAGTTGGGTCCTGTATCATGAAACGACACAGTATATAAAGTATGCGGTCAGTACGTGGAATATACCGAGTATGCAAGGTAAGTAAAACGGACATTTAAAATATATATACAACTCATAAATGATCATAAGAGTAGGACAACATGCTCATAACATAAATATCGTAACATAACATAAGGCTCAAGGTTTTCAAAACATTCGTACTACAATCGTACTTATAATAATAAGAGAAAAGCTTTATTGAACTTGAATTGAGCCAATATATGTAATTATAAATATGCATAAATCATGAGGAATAGTGGGAGATTCTCATAACCGACATACAACATATGAGCACACATGGAGCCCGACTTGTAACCTTAGTCGGGAGGGAATTCGTACAATGCCAAGGGTAGAACCATGAAAGGTGTGATATAACCATGTAAAAGGTCCATTTGTGCTAGGGACAGTTGCAAGGAAGGTCCCAACATGTCCTACGGTGGCACGTAGTTATGAGATCCGAGGCCGAACCAATGCCCAGAACCTTCTCGGTGTTAAATACTACTCCTAAAACATGTATAGTACTCATAATATAACAAGCATGAGATTCATGGGCTAGCTAAATAACGATAGTCATAAACATGCTTGTAAATTAATGAACTAGCCATGAAACAAGGCCCATGAGTCGGCCAAAACATAATTTATAAATTGTGGGATTCATGCATACTTGTAGATCATACATATACTTTGCAAATCATCAAATTGTAATGGCTAGTTGAATAAATCCATATTTCAAATCATAAATCATGATGGGTTTGTAAATATCAACAATTGTAGTAAAGATCATAACTCGATTCATCATGGATCATACATTGTTAGGTTAGATTTAGTAGAAATTGAAATCAATAATTTTATAATCAAAATAGTTGTAGAATCTGATCAAAGTTCATAAACATGATGTAAATCTCGAAATGTAATAACCCGTTAGTAAGTCATTAGAATTCCACAAAATTTAAGTAAAACCCCTAAAAAAATTTTTATCAGATTACATGAATTAGGAGAAATTAGGAATGGTTGTGAATGAAAATACCCATTCATAACCCTACATACTTGGGTAAGATCAAATTTCAACACTCTTTGAAAGACCAAGGGAAAATTGATGAAGTACAGCTTGAGAACTAGGTTGATCACTCTTAATCTTCCTAACGTTGCATGCATGAGAATGAATAGGTTAGGAGGGGTTAACTTATCTTAACATACACAGAAAAATAACATAAAACGATGTAGTTTAGGGCCTTAGAGAATGGGAATGATGAAAATAGCCTTAATGAAATACCCTGAAAAATCTACACTGGACGATCTAACGGACATTCCAACGAGTCGTTGGAGGATACCACGACTCGTGGTATCCATCTGTCACCTGCACTGCCATGTTCTTGATCTCAGATTCAATCCACGACTCTACAAGATGATTCTTCCTTTCATCTAATGGGTCGTTGGTTCGATCGTCGTTTCCCTCCCGAAGATACTAAACTTCTCCTCACAACGATCCTTACCACGACTCGTTGTTCCCTCCAATGAGTCGTGGTTTCCTTCTGTTAAGTCCACTAGAAATTTTCATATTCCCCTAGATCACAGATCGTCACTTCTCACGACGGGTCATGGGATGGCCCGTCATATCCCCAAATGTCAAGGTTCAGTACCCACTTTCATTACAAACAACGACTCGTTGTTCCCAACAATGAGTCGTTACAACACCCGTTTATTCCACTGTCACTAGGCCTTCACTTCCCAGTTTTCAGTCAACTTCCATTTTTGATCCCGCGTCTAATCTTAGGTACTCTCGGGGTGTTACAATATCTCCCCCTTTGGAACATTTTTCCTTGAATGTTTGAAACAAGTAGAAAAACAAAGACATGCAATCATCACACCAAAATATTGATCATATAAATCGAGAACTAACGGAATGACTATCTCCAATTCAAACCACATAGCTGAACTGATTTCATGATTGACATACACATCCATATCCATAAAAGAAACTTGAACACATAAAATGAACATGAAAACTAAATAGTGTTTTAGGGAAAAACTAATACCTCAAGTTGGAACTAAGCCGGTAGAGAATAAATGTGGGTATCTAGCATTCATATCTGCTTCGGCTTCCTATGTAGCTCCTTCAACATGTTGATTCCTCCATAACACATTAACTAAAGCTACTTCCTTGTTACTCAGCCTCTGAACCTGACGATCCAATATTTCCACCAGAACCTCCTCATAGCTAAGGCTGTCTTTCACACCAACACTGTCCATCGGGACAACTAGAGCTGGATCACCCAAGAACTTCTTCAAAAGTGTTACATGAAACACGGGATGCACGAAAGATAACTCTGAGGGCAACTCCAATTCATACGCCACCCTGCCAACTCTTCTCACAATCTGGTAGGGACCAACATAGAGGGGTTTATGTTTCCATTTCTTTCTGAATCTCATCACTCGCTTCATGGGAGACACCTTCAGGAATACCTAGTCATCGACTTCAAATTCTAATTCTCTTCTTCTAACGTTCGCATAAGACTTTTGGCGACTCTGGGAAATTTTCAACATGTCTCTTATCAACTGAACCTTCTCCATTGCCTCATGAACTGAGTCTGGCCCTATCATATCTGCCTCACCAACCTTAAACCATCCGATGGGCGATCTATATCTCCGCCCGTAGAGAGCCTCGAACGGCACCATCTGAATACTAGAGTGATAGTTGTTATTGCAGGAAAACTTGATCAGGGGCAAGTGATCATCCCAACTACCTTTGAAGTCCATCACGCATGCTCTCAACATGTCTTCAAAAGTCTGGATTGTCCGTTCCGCTTGGCCATCCGTTTGCGGGTGAAATGTTATGCTGAGTTTAACATGAGTACCAAGCCCTTTTTGAAATGCCCTCCAAAACTGAGAGGTAAATTGAGCACCTCTGTCTAAAATGATGGATAAGGGAACTCCATGCAATCGAACTAACTCCCAGATATATAGTTCGGCATAATCATTCACCGAATCCATGGTTTTGATGGTAGAAACTGAGCAGCCTTAGTCAACCTATCCCCAAATAGAGTCATATTGTCGACGAGTATGAGGTAAGCCTGTGATGAAATCCATATTAATTTCTTCCCATTTAAAAGTAGGAATGTTGATATCCTGAAGTACGCCTCCCGGCTATTGATGCTCAACATTTACTTGTTGATAGTTCGGGCACTTGGCTACAAATTCGGCAATATCCTTCTTCATGCCATTCCACCAATAGATTTCCCATAAATCACAATACATCTTGGTGGCACCCGGATGGATAGAATACATGGATCCATAAGCCTCATATAATATCCGGCTCCTCACATCATCAACATCTGGAACACATTGGTGACCCTGGTACCGAAGCAGACCATCTCCCCCTTGGGAGAAGACCTCCACCTTCTGACTTTGAACGACTTCCTTCAAATGAACCAAAATTGGTTCCTCATCTTATCTAGCTTTCACATCAGTCACCAAGGATGATTCTTATCCGTTCTGGACAACAACACCGCCATCAATAGAGTCGACCAACCCAACTCCAAACCTTGCTAGTCGAAATACATCTTTCACCAACTCCTTCTTCCCCTCATCCACATGGGACACACTCTCCATAGGAATCCTACTAAGTGCGTCTGCTACCACATTAGACTTACCCGAATGGTAAAGGACACTCATATCGTAGTCTTTGAGTAGTTCCAACCACCCCCTTTGCCAAAGACTGAGATCTCTCTGTGTAAAAACATATTGCAAACTCTTATGGTCTGTAAAAAAATCCACATGGACCCCATACAATTAATGTCGCCATATCTTCAATTCGAACACCACCGTGTCCAATTCAAGATCATAGGTCGGGTAATTCTTCTCATGAACTTTCAACTGTCTAGAGACATAGGCTATGACTTTCCCGTGCTGCATCAATACGCACCCAAGTATAATCCTCGAAGCATTACAATACACCACGAAAACATCAGTACCCTCGAGTAGGGACAACACCGGTGCCGTAGTAAGTTGAGTCTTCAACTCTTGGAATCTTTTCTCACAAGCCTCTGACCATTGGAACTTCACTTTCTTCTAGGTCAATTTGGTCTATGGTGTCGCAATAGATGAGAAACCTTCGACAAACCTCCGATATGAGCCATCTAAAACCAAGAAACTTAAAATATACAAAGGACTCACTGGTCTAGGACAATTCTTCACCGCTTCTATTTTCTGAGAATCCACCTTTATACCCTCACTCGTCACCATATGGCCTAGAAATGGTACAAAGTTCAACCAAAACTCACACTTGCTGAATTTGGCATACATTTGGCGATCCCTGAGAGTCTGAAGCACTATTCTCAAATGAGCGGCATGCTCCTCCTCGCTCCGAGAGTATATAATGATGTCATCAATGAACACGATCACGAACATCTCCAGGTACATCTTGAACACCCAGTTCGTTAGGTCCATAAAAGCTGCAGGTGCATTCGTTAATTCAAAATACATAACTACAAACTCATAATGACCATACCGCGTCCTGAAGGCTGTGTTCGAGATATCACATTCCCAAACTATAAGATGATGATACCCGGACCTAAGATCTATCTTTGAGAAACACTTGGCACCCTGAAGCTGGTCAAAAAAATCATCAATACTGGGTAGAGGATTCTTGTTCTTGATGGTGACTTTGTTCAATTTTCGATAGTCAATGCACATCCGAAGGGAACCATAGTTTTTTGGACAAATAGGACTGGTACCCTATGGAGACTTGCTCGGTCTAATGATGCCCTTATCTAACAGGTACATCAACTAGTCCTTCAACTCCTTTAGCTCGGCCGAAGCCATCCTGTAAGGAGGGATAGATATAGGCTGCGTGTCGAGAAGAAGGTCAATAACAAAATCAATTTTCCACTAGGGAGGAACACCTAGTAAATCATCAGGAAACACGTCTAGGTACTCACGCACCACCGAAACTTACTAGATAGTCGGGGTCTCGGACTCAACATCCTTAACCCTAACTAGATGATACATACAACCCTTGGAGATCATCTTTCGGGCCTTAAGATAGGAAATAAAATGACCTAAAGGCACGACCAAACTACCCTTCCACTCCAAGAATTACTCACCCAAAAAACGAAATTCCACGGCACGGTTCTACAATTAACAGAAGCATAAAACGCATACAACCAATCCATGCCAAGAATAATATCAAAGAAATTCATAGCTAACTCTACAAGATCTACAGAGGTGACTTTATGCAATATAGTGACCGGACATCCTCTATACACCTGCCTAGTTATAACCGAATCACCAACAGGAGTAGAAACTGAAAATGGTTCTGATAGAGTCTCGGGACTAACTCCTAAGCTACTAGAAATATAAGGTGTCACAAAATACAAGGTAGCCCCTAGATCTAACAAAGCATAAACATCAAGATGAAACACTTGTAACATACCAGTAACCACATCCGGTGACGTCTACTACTCCTGACGGGCCGCAAGGGCATAGAACCTGTTTTGGCACTAACCACCAGCTGAACTAGTCGAGGCACCATGCTGAGGGGGACGTGCTTCTGGAGTAGCTGAGCTAGCTGCTGGAATACGAGCTCCGTCGCCGCCTGATCTGGCTTAAGGGGAATCCTTGATTCGGTGTCTGGGTTTGCCAAACATGAAGAAAGCATCTACACTAACTAGGAACCTTCCTTCCTAGGTGATTCTTGTCGCACCCCGTACAAGCTGGGAAGGTGCACTCTATCTGCATGCTACCCTGGCTTTTAGAATTTGGAGCCCTGCTCCTCTGATTCCCTCGTGATCTAGATGGTGTACTGGCAAAAAATGGTGCTGGAGCAAAATACCTGTGCTAAGACTGTTGGCGCTGTCCACCCCTCCATCTAGCCTGAGAAGTCCCATAATTGTTTGTCTTGGCCCTCTTGGCCTCTCTCTGCCTACGGTACACTAACTCTATCTGCTGAGCATGCAACACTATGCGGGTAAAATCTATATCCCGATTCAACATGGCGATCCTACAATCCTTATCCAGGTAGTCTTCCACTCCATGCACAAATCGGCTCACTCGACGCCCTCTAGTCTGCCACCAACTCTGGTGCATATTTGCATAAATGGGTGAACTCCAAAGCGTACTCCTAAACTAACATGTCACCCTGCTTCAGGTTTACAAACTCGGCCTCCTTCAGTACCCTCATCTCGCGAGGGATGAACCGATCCAGAAAGGCCGCGTGAAACTCTTCCCAACCTATAAGGCCTACCGCTACTGCTCTAGCATCTCTCCATTGCTTGAACCATATATGTGCCACCCCTTTTAGTTGATAGGAGGCCAAATCAACACACTCTCCATTTGTCACCCCCATAACCCGGGTGATCTTTAGAATCTCTTCGATGAATTCATGCGGGTCCTCATCTACCTTGGACCTAAGGAACTCCAGCACGTTCATCCTCAAGAAATCTTTGACCCGAGCCACCGCCGCATTGCCATTTTGTGGAATATGCACAACAGCCTACTAGTTGGCCTAAGTGGTCAAGGCCTACACAAGCATCTGGATAGATGCCCGAAACTCAGCATGGGCAACTGGCTATGGTGCCTGGGGCTCCTGAACTAGTGGGGCTTACTGATGCCCGTGTCTATTGCCATCCTCATGGCCCTCGCCATTTTCATTTCTCCTACCATTCGTTCCTCGAGGAGCCATAATTCTGCAATCGCGAATAGCACGAATTATAAGGATAGAAAGACTTCTCATCACACAACATAGATTAGGGAAGAAGGGAACATTTCCTAAACATCTCATAGACTCTTCGTCATAAGCGTGGCGCGCTTCACACCCCTGAAAAATCAATGAAAAAGACTCTACTTAACGTGGCTTTCAAACACCCTAGGACACTTCAAACCTATTACTCTAATACCAAGTTTTTCACAACCCGAACATAAACCCAGATCGTAACATGGGACAAGGAACCCTGAGAGACTCCAAGTCGAACCATGGCAATTACATTCATCTAACTTCATTTCACTTTAAGCAGAAGACTGGACATACGATATAGAGAAAACATAAACGTAACATGGCATAACATGATAAATGGAAAAGTACTAGAAATACATATCAGCTAAGTACTACAAATTGTTTGAAAGCCTTTATCATATTAGATGGGTTGATGGGACAACATCCCCAACTAACCCAGAAAAACTAAAACAAAAGAAAACATCAATGTCTAGACATATGGTCCCGGACCATGCGGACTCACCCAAAGGCTGATAGCTAACTCTGAGATGGACTAATGTTGGAGATGAGCCTAAGAGCTGGGTCCTATATCATGAAACGATATAGCATAAAAAGTATGCGGTCAGTACATGGAATGTACCGAGTATGCAATGTAAGTAAAACAGACATTTATAATATATATACAACTCATAAATTATAATAAGAGTAGGACAAGATGCTCATAACATAAATATTATAACATAACATAAGGCTCAAGGTTTTCAAAACAATAGAACTACAATCGTAATCATAATCATAAGAGAAAAACTTTATTGAACATGACCTAAGCCAATATACATAATCATAAACATGCATAAATTGTGAGGAACAGTGGGAGATTCTCATAACCGATATACTCTATATGAGAACACGTGGCGCCCGACTTGTAACCCTAGTAAAGAGGGAATTCGTACAATGCCAAGAGTAGAACCATGAATGGCGTGATATCACCATGAAAAAGGGCCATTTGGGCTACGGATAGTCACAAGGGAGGTCCCAACACATCCTACGATTGCAAGTAGTTATGAGATCCGGGGACGAATGATAAGGGGCATATTTATATGCCAAATCGATACTCAAATGTATAACTTTTGTCTTGTTTGTCTAATAAATTGTGTACATTCTCATGTAAATTGTAT
>JACEIK010001578.1:66657-86701 GCA_018107945.1 Datura stramonium | reverse complement strand
GTATATTCTTGTCGGAATATAGAGGATTGTTTAAGTATAAATAGGAGGTCTCTCCCATACAATGTAACATTTTGTTAATGATACTAAACCATTCTCAGGTTCACACTGGGAGATTTAACCAAAACCTTTTTTTTTTCCTTCTGCTGTTCAAATATTGAGTTAAATGCTTATAGGATAACTCAATCACGAAAATGGTGTAATAAAATTACTTTTCATTATATTGTAAAAATAACTGTACTTAATTATTGAAATAATGTAATAAAGTTATTCTTTTTTATTTATTTATTTATGATAGAAAAATAACTGTACTATTGTTCTAAGTCGGAGAGCCTATTTCGGGTAATATATATTTGATATTCGCCAAACATACAGTGAGGAATAACCCATTACCCAAGAGGCCAAAAGATTATAACCACTTCACTCCCAGTACTATCAGCAACATAAAAGTTTTCATCTTTGAAAATAACATCATTCTACAACCAAAAAACAAAAGTCATAAAAAATATACCATTCCGTATCAACAGATATAGAATTATAATTTTGAATTTTCAAAAATCATTTTAATTATATTTCATATTAACACCTTAAACATGTTGAAATATTCAAAAGAAAGTATAAGCAATTTCCTTCACTAATCAATTACACAAAAAAGACATTTCAATCAAGATAGAATAGTCAAATCAATTACACAAAAAAGACATTTCAATCAAGATAGAATAGTCAAAATTGCAATGTCTAAACAATTAGCTTTATACTAATATATATGAATGGCACATGTAACTATACACTTTGTGGTATGGTACTCTATACTGTTTTTACAAATACCGAATATCGTACCAAATACAAGAAAAAGTACATATCAAATACCATAATATCAAAATTGCAATATCAAAAAATTCAAGTTTTCAATATGAAATTTGTTATCTACCCTACCATGTCCACCCGAGACTACACTAATATGAGAGAATGACTTCTCCAGTTTCGTTCCACTCCTGATAAGTAGCATTCGTGTACGTAGAGATGCACAATAGAACTTCACTCATAAAACCTAATTCCAACTTCATTCAAGCAACTGATCTTGAATTAACAACGCCAACTGAGATGGCACTCAACAATTAACGGCAATTTCCCAAAGAACCAACAGTCATTACCAGTGTTCGCATTAAAAATACTGGTGTTAAAGCACACTCATCAGAACGTGTCATTCTGGGAGATGGGCTAAATGAAAATAAGATGATAAAGAAATGAGCTTTTGCTTTATTTTGATAAAGCAAAAGTATTACTAAGAATTTCTAGTAGCAATTATAGGTATGTTATTTAGCAACTAAGACTAAAGGGCTTGCGAAAATAGGATTGCAACATTAAGCAAAATCTGTTTATTCTCCTCATTACAGATATAGGTTTATTATAACCTCCAACTTAGGAAGAAACTAGCTATTACAAGGAGTGGGAATTGCGATCAAGTTTTACTTGAGCAGAAAATACTCGAGCCAACCGAATCAATAGCAACTAACAACCTTAGAGAGAACATGACGGAAAACAGTAGTAGCCAGTAATGAACTCAACGAGCCCGAGTCACAGCAGCATGGATGGCATCTGCCAGATGTGGAACTGTCCTGGAGCTTAGACCTGCCATGCTAATGCGTCTGCAAAATAAATATGTGATACCTGTCAAAGGCTTTGGATTATCTGATACCCCCAGCTTCATAGAGGTTGCCACAATTATATACCAACTTAGTAAGAATCTCGCTGTTCATTAATACCACCACATTTTTCTTAATGCTTGTGAAAGATGAGGTAGCAAGAAACTACAAAAAGAACCAAGTGATGGCTGATAAGCTTTTAACAAGTTCCTCCCTTCTCACTTTCTGTTTAACCTTCCTTCCAAAGTAGTAGTTCCTACTTTATCAGGTAATAAAATAACATAGCAATTGTTGAAAAGACATTATATGGTCTAATATAAGAAACAGAACTTTGTGCCGTAGAAATAACAGATTACCCATCTGATGTCATGTAGATGTGGTATTCTTTGGTCATGAAGGCAACTTGTTCTTTGTTAAGTCCCGTGAAAGTGAACATTCCAATCTGCTTGATAATGTGACTCCAGTCACCAGGTGTACCTGCCAATCAAATTGATGTGAATAGAAATAGATATCTTTTACATGCAATGTTTGACATTTAAATGGATTAAAGAGTTCCTCACAGGAAGAAAGGAATTGACTATGCATAGAGACGTCATGATTCTAACACCTGATGTACAGACAGAGTTTTGCAATGTTATCTTTTAAACATAATGTGGATGGCGTTCAAATCACAAACCTTAAGGGGAATATAGAGAATGAAATCTATCAGAAGATGACTTAATCCAAGAGTTTCACGTCATCAAAGGCATCACAGAAAGAACTTCTGGATGGTTTTCTAAAGGTAGAAAATCCATTCAGCCATTGTTATGGCGCGTTAGTCCCATAATGCACTAAGGAAGATCGAGATGCTTTACGTTATGGAGAAATGTTTAAACTTGCCTAATTCCAGGTTTTGTTTGCTTTCTCCTTTTCCTGGTTAACTTTCATTAAGGAGAATCAGCTAAGTACGAGTTGGTCCTTTTCATCAATCATATATGAACAAATGAGCTGGACAAACTGCAGCAGATTCTATAGGCAGAAGTATATGACATTAATATGTAAATTTCATGCATAAGAACACCTGAACAAGAATGATCAAAATGAGAAAAAAGCAGAAGCCGATGCAACATGTATGAAAAACATGTGTGCATGACTGCTACCAATATTACCTCTAGCACGTAAAGCATCAAATAATTGCTGGCGCATTCTGATGATTCGATCAGCCATTGCTTTCAACTCAAGAGTCCATTCGTGGTACAAGTTTCTGCAGGAATTTAGTGATTTATTTAGCAGAACAATGACTAAACCTAATTTCTGAACATAAATTGGATTATGAGCCTGTCTGGATTGGCTTGGCCAAACTTCTAAAATCAGCTTATTTTGAGAATTTTTTTTTTTCAAAAGTGCTTATCAAAAAAATATTTTGGGTGAGAAATAGTTTGTGTTTGGCCAATAAATTTAAAAAACACTTTTGAGCAGCAATTAATATTTGGCCAAGCTTTTTAAAACTGCTTCTTTTCTCAAAAGTGCTTTTCAAATAAGTGTTTCTGGGGAGAAACTACTTTTTTTAGCTTCTGAAAACAACTTCTGCTACTTCCTAAAAACACTTATTTTCTCCCAAAAGCTTGGTCAAACACCTCATTTTCTTAAAAATAAGCATTTTTGGCCTCCCAAAAGCTTGGCCAAACAGGCTATTATTGCTTTAAAGTCAAAATAGTTTTCGAGTGCTTTATCAACAGAAATAGAAAATGACTTTTAGGGTCCGAGAGCCAAGGTTCCTGATGGTTTATATATTACCTGTCTTTGAGGATTGTAGCAACTATTGACGCGCCATGAATTGGCGGATTGGAATACATTGGCCTAATCACCAATTTCACCTGGCTCTCAACTCTGCTTGCTACATCAGCGTTCCTGCAGACCTGCAGATTTGAGAAAATTTAAAGACAGATAACTGTCAGCAGAGTGTAACTGTGATAAACTACAATACAAGATATTACGCCAACTTCCTGCCATAATAGGTCCTTCGTTCATTCTTGAGATATTCATTCGTTCAAAGATGGAACCAATATGCTACAAACTTTTGATATTTCTAGATGACTAAGAAATTTTTCTAGGTTATGCTCAAAGCTGTCAAGTTTATATATTTTGAAGCAAGCTATAAGGGTTAAACAGTTCATAACTACCAACTCTAATGTACCTCCACAGTTCAGCACCAGAAAAAAGGCCAATTTATAAAACAATAAGAAAAGCATCACTAGAATCAAACATGATTCGGAGAAAGGAAGACAACACAACAAAGAACAAATAGATATTAAAATGTTTCAAAATGAGGCACAGGTATCCCTGGTTATCCTTTTTAGACGTACAATGCTTAAAGCTCCGACACGTTCACCATAAAGCCCCATATTCTTTGCATAACTTTGAGCAACAAGTGCTTCACCTCCATCTGCCACAAACATGCGAACAGACTGTGCATCTGTATCTAGGCTTCCACTAGCAAAGCCCTATAATATCAAAAGTTTGAATAATCAAGATTAATTTAACATATATTAAACAAAATGGCTAATTTGTAAATGGTCATATAGAAAAAGCCAAAAAGCTCTGAGCTTCTGTCTGTTGATGATTTTTCTTACCTGATATGCACTATCAAAGAACGGTAATAATCCTTTTGATCTCATCAATCTCCTGATTTGCTCCCACTGATCAATGGTTGGATCCACACCAGTGGGATTGTGGGCACAAGCATGAAGTAGCACTATCGCTCCTGACGGAGCAGATCCAAGGTCTTCCAACAAACCTGTCATGTACAGAAGGAACTTCAGTAAACAAGTCGACATCACGTGGACACAAACACACAATATTAAAGTTAGTCCCCTCAGGTTTAAACATATCGATTGTAAGACATTTGAAATTAGATATTTCTTGTATTCCATTATCATCATCCATTATCATCAAGTAATATATCTATTTTCCTCTACTATCTTATTTTCTCACATAGCATTAGAGCCTCTATGATCATGTGGATACCCTATATAGCTTTTCTCTTACGAAGATTCTCCCAGCCAAAAGTCAATTTTTCACAGTTCTATTACTGCCTTTTCCAGTGACCATTCTGATGGCACCACTTCTCTTTACTGTGACTACTGTTGCAACGTCAAGCCTCTTTCCCGTGAATGTTTCAATAACCCTGTGCCTCTTTCCTACGCAGTACCATGCTTCATTTCAATAATCGTTCCGGCAACACTGGCTCCTTTAGATGGTTTCCTGACCGCTCCTTTCAGTAGCACCGCCTCCTCTTTTCACCAGCATTATTGCCCTTCTTCCTCCTATATTCTGACCATTTCGGTGGGAAAATCTTTTTTTCAACATTTCAGCATTTCTCCAACTATATGTTGATCTAACTGGTTAGTTTTCTATGTTTTCAGCATAAAAGTCATGTTGTTTTCCCCCCTTTGATTCAGAGCTATCAGCTATGTATTAAGAATGTCAATTTTAAGAGCTAATGTTAAATGATAATGTTAGTCAGTCCCTAATTGATGTGTTGCATTCCATTATTATCAAGTTACATATTTATCTCTCATCTCTTCTTTTTTTCACCGTAAAATAGTTATAAAGCACAGGGGATTATGGCTTTACAAGTTTATCCAATTACTAGACACTATTTCAATTGTGTTCTTACTGTTTATGCAACCAAATAAGTGAAACACATTCAACCTCAATTTGATTAATATTTGTTATAAACTGCAATCAAATACCAGAATAAGACTGAAAAGAACATCCATTTTTCTGGAAGAGATTAATAACAACTCTTCACTTTCTTGTAGGAAGAAGTTCCATACCTTGAAAATGGAGTCCACGGGTCGTTGGATCATAGTAGCGGTAACTCTTAACTGACAACCCAGCTAAAGTAAAAACTTTTGGGTGGTTTCCCCATGTTGGTTGAGGGATATAAATAGTATGCTGCAGTGAGAATTAAATCAAGGTTAACTCGACTTTGAAGATTGTGTACTTATTCAGGCAAAGAATTGAAGGAAACAAAAATGAAGTTAAGAAATCAAAGCAGTTTTACTTGATGATAATGTCGAGCCAAAAATTCAGCTCCAACCCTCAATGAGCCAGTGCCAGACAAGCACTGCACAGTTGTTACTCTGTTCTCTTGAATAGCAGGGCTGTTCCAAGCAAAGAAATTAAAAGATCATAAAGGCCGCTGGTATAAGATGAATTAAAAATTTGAAGCATATTACCTCTCTTTTAACCTAGATTTACATGAAGCAGGTCCAAAGTTTCAGCCATCCTAAACTTAATATAAAGAACATCTGAAAGAACTTGCCATACGTAAGATAAACCTGTCTGACAGCTCTAGACATTGATCTTACACTTTGCCACATGCACCGGAATTTGCTTATTTAGATGTTGCTTATTTAGATGCTAATGCTCTAACCAATTTTTGAAACCACATTTGTAAATAGTTATCGCTTAAATTAGATTACAGAATGAAACCACACAGAGACATTAGGAGTACATCTGATAGCATCAACACGAAAGCAAAATATATGCAGGTGAGTGGCAGTTCCATGAACAACTGGCACATGGAATGACATGGACAGGATGGGAAGTGGGCTGAAAAATGAAATGTGGGCAGATGTTAATACATGTTTCACAAAGATCTACCAGGAAATCAATCAAACACTTGGTAACGATTTATCTGTTTTCATATTTATATGCAACACTAAGCAGAAAATGGGAACTCATGTACCTGTCAGCACCAAGTATCAGCTTAGCACTCAATTTATTGAAGTCTGCCAGCCCAGTAATTGGAAGGTACTCTTTAATGCGAGACCTGAAGAAACCTTGAAGGTTATCACATAGTTTTAAGAAAAAATATGGGTGCAAGTTTCTTGAAATGAAAAGCAAGTACCTGTCATTTACTAGTAGCTGCTCTGCTTGTCTTACAACATTCAAAACAAGAGGTTTTCCTTCCTGATAACGCCGCACAAATAAAAAAAGAAAACACATAGTATTGTTAGCTGATGCGTTTCAATATATCAGCACAAACTAAGGAGCCCCAGATTCAATAGTTGGCCAGAAAACTCAGGAGGTTCTTCTGAAATTTGAGAACTGAGGAACACTAAGCATCCACAAGCTCTTTGTTCAATAAACCTCCTTCCCAACTATTCATCCAATAAAAAGATATTAAGAAATTTAAATTCAACTAGGAATTTTAACAGCTCAATTTACCCGGACAGGCAAATAAAAGAACTTTGTTTTAATCTGTGAGTGGAGCGGAAAATCAACTTTCAACTTGAGAGATCCGTTGTTTTGAGTAAACTTGAAGAAAGGTTGAAGCAATTCAAACCCCGAAAAATAAACACCTCCATGACAAATTTGTTGATGGCTCTAGTTCCTTAACAACAAAACAATGCAATATAGAAATTGGTTTTAACAGAGTCTGATCCAACTAGCCTACAAAACACGTCTGCAACATTCTCTGTGATCTTTTATCTTTAGAACAAAGACATTTGATCCAAGAGTTATCAGTTACTACTAGGTATGACAAGTAGAAATCATGAAGTTCCGAACTCAGTAGATATGTTGAAACTGTTTAGTCTGCTTTAATTCTTGTTTTACTAATCAGAAAAAAAATCAGAAACTGTTTAGTGTATTTGACAGTGATAAAACAGGAAAATGGAAGTAATTTGAGTTTTATCACTAACTATGGCAATCTAAGGTTGTTTTTTCCATATCAATACTAGTTATGTAATCGCAGAACAGCCAAGTAGGCTATATAAAATTTTATCAGTTATGGCAACCCATAATCTTAAACTCATTTCTTAGCAAAGCATCAGTCAAATACTTCAGATTGGATGAACTATTTAAAACCAAATTAACACCACAATTACCAACATAATCATAATTTCTTTCTGTCATAAACAGAAATACGTCAACAGGAAGAAACTAAAAGAGCAGATCCATTGTCAATAGAAATTTCTTCTTGTTCATGTTTATGGATTTCAATCATGGAATATCTAAAATCATGATTGCTCAGCTACCAAAAATAGTACTGCATTGACGACAAAAATGTAAAGAAATAATCAAGCAAAAGGATGATCACCTCTGTCCTATATGCACCAACTCCCAAATTTAACTTCACGGGGCTGGTATCTTTGTTGTATGCAACAGTAACCTAGTAACCAAAACATAACACCAAGATATTTCATCAAGACTTCAATCAATCTATATTTGAAATCTCAAAAAAGACAAAGATCGTACAGAAACTAAACTGAAGTAGACCTCTATAATTAAACATATCTTTGAAAGATATTTAATAATCGGTTTTCTGTTTGTGCACTCATTTTATATGTAAAACAGAAAAAGAAAACATGATCAATGAATTTCATCTCTCCTCACTAAAAAAAGAAAAATAGAATTTGGAAAATTCAATCATTTCCATTTCTATCAATCTGAAATAACCCGTATGAGAGTGCTCCAACACGAAAATTCAAGTGATTGAACACATAAAAGATGCTTCAAAAATATATCCATCTAGAAAGAAAAAATATTCAATTCAATATTAAAAGAATAAGTATGTTCTTACGATTAAAAAAAACTAGGATTTCTTCAAATTCAGCTCATAATGAGAAAAGTATGCACAGAACATTAAACACGAACACATTAATGCGGCGCGTGAGCGTGTTTTGTTTTGAGTGTGGATGTAGACTTAAAAGAGAGAGAGAGAGAATTACGCCGAGAATAGGATCTTCGGGAGCGCGAACGATGTGAGAGAAAACAGACTGGGCTCCAGCATATCCTGAGGTCGGAGCAGCGACGATGGAATGGTTGATGCTACCTTGAACAGAGGCGGAGGACGACGGTTCAAGGTGCCTCGCCAGAACACTCAACCTCCGATCGACGGAGGGTGACGGTGATTGTTGTGTGTGCATTTTTGCAGTACAAAAAGTCTTTAGCTTGCTAAAGTACGCCTTCCTTTTTAAGGTGAGTTTACTTTTGAAAACTTGATACGTAAAATCCCTTTATTATATAGCTAGGGTGACGCGGCGGGTGCTGGAATCGGTGCTATCTGATGACATGGCAGTCTAACTGTCAATTTATGGGCATTATTATTAGGTGGTGATGTGATAAGTATTCTAGATGAGGGGGCGTTTTTTATTTCTTTGTGGCACGTTCTTCAAGAATGCAGATTTTATTGTTTACGCAACCATTTTTCTTTTTTTTTTTGCTTTCAAGCAAGATGTTTCAACTTTTGATATATGTTGAAATTTCTTTTTAAGGGTCAAAATTGTATTTTTTTAATAGTTCAAACTCTCACAATCTTAGAATCTCACCTTTCTTGTCAAATTGAATTTTGTTTACTGCACAAAATAAAAGCAATCCCTAATTTAAATATTATGGATTTAAATTTGGAATTTACTATAACTTGCTCAATTTATTGAATTTTTGAAATTATTTTTTAAGAGTGTTTTATTGTTAAGTATTATTTTAATTTATTTATCGATTCAGCAAATAACTAGCATTTTTTTTAAAAATAATTTATGACCAAATCTATGAGATATGTACAACGGTAATTAAGGAGTACTCCTAATATTATTCCTCTAAATCAAAAGAGATAAAAATAAAATTTGCATAGTCACTCAAACTTGAATATTAATTTCATCTGCACTTTGAATATGGCAAGCCCAGGATCACAATTGCAATTCATCTGAACATAAACTAAAATTTCTTTATTTTTTTGTGGCTATCGTCCATGTAATGGTTAATGTTCTGTCTCTGTAACAGGCAAGAGAATGCGATTAGTTGTATATTCAAAATTAAATATCTTTTTCACTTACAAAATCTTCTTCTTGGCTGATGACTTAGCAATCTCACAAAATTGAGACTCAGTTGTTTTATTATCGTTTGATTTACCGGTTATTGTAGGTCATGACTTCAATTGGATAGAGTTGAAAACATTTTATCATCAACTTTTCAAAACAAACTGTTATAGTAAAACGGGTAAAAGCGTGAGTTATGTAAATATTAGGCAGTCTCGAAGAATTAATATTGAGAAAATAGTGAAACCTAGGACCCCAAGAATGAAACACACAAAACGATGTAGCGACATAGTTGGTTAAGGACAGGTAGTGAGTAAACTGTTAAAAAGGAGACCATTACATGAGAAAAAGGGAAAACATTTTCCTCCATGCCAAACACACCCTCAATTTCCTTCAGTTTTTATCAGTACCCACACAACCTCACGGATATATAAACACGCCTAATTCAGCGAGGAGATAGGCAAAAGACAGTTTGTGGCATCTAACATTACTAACAGGTATTACAAAATTATAAATCAAAAAGTGGTCTCTGTTATAAAATTAAAAAAAAAAAACTCTTCTTAATCTTCTTTTCTGATTATAATTGATGGAAACATACACTCAATACTGAAAGAGAAACAAAACCGTCATTAAACATTACGATAAATTCATTAAGGGTATCAAGATTCAGAGCTAGTGCGAAACGCAGCTGTGAAGGTTGTCGGCTGAACCCAAACAAAGCTCTAGTTTTGAACTTTTAACAATAGCCGACTTCGATTTAATATATTACAAAGCTAGAAAAAGAAAAGAACTGCGTTTTGGTCACTAACCAACAAAGTGATCTCAAAACGGAAAAAACAGAATGCATACTACTCTCATTCCACTTTCTGCATTTTCCTCCTCAGTACAAAAATGAAAGCTCAAAATAAGCTAGCACTACTAATACTAGCACATAGGAAGAAGCTAGCTTACTCCAGCTTTATCCTGTCAATATCAGTCATGATCCCTTCAAGCTGAAAAAGACATGAAGAAAAGATGATGCCAATCAAGATATGTATGCTGCAAGAGAAGACAAATGAAAACCGTGGCTCTGAGAATGATCTACAAGAATTACCTTCACAATCTGACGCAAAAAGTAATCACCATACTTCTTGGCCGGCTTAGACTCTACTACACGGATCATTTCCTGGAATAAAAGACATCGTGAAATCACTGTCAGAATGTATGAACAGTATTTACTTCCTTGGTGAGAAGAACTAGCACAGGAAATATTAGGCCATATTGGATTCTATATGTATAACTATTTGTACTGAAGGCTACAGGAAAAAATATTCCAAAAGTTAAATGACAACAAAACCAGCAAACCAATCAATAAGTGATACCCACAGTAATTGTTTGCATCAATTGAGAACGACGACAAAGGTAGATACTGAAAAACAGTTAACTATTGACTATTCTAGAACTACTCAAAAATGAATATAATAGAACTAGAATAACAGCCATAAAACCCAGGCACATTACCGGGGTTATGTGCCTGTTTGGATGGGCTTATGGCTTTTGACTTATATACAAGTCAAAAGACTTTTGGCTTATTTTTGTTATTTTGGCTTAAAAGCAATTTTTTGTTTTACCCAAACACAAAACTGCTTAAAAGCTATTGACTTAAAAGCACCTAAGCCAATCCAAAGAGGCTAAAACAAATAATGTTGTCGGCCACCTATTACCCAATGGAGAAAGGATTACATGAATTAAAAAACCAAGATATTTACAAAATGTGTTTCTTACTTCATCAATGTAGAAGTCCACATCAGCATTAGAAGTTATCTTGCCATCAGAATCAACTGCATGCGTTTTGTGCTTGTATGTCATCAAAATCGTCCTGTGTAACATTCGATTCAGTATATAATCCCACAAAATAATATATCACAACTGAAAAAGTGCAAAATACTAAATGCATAAGATGTTTGACACCTTAAAGTGGGCTCATCCACTTCCATGTAATTTGCAAGTTTCCCCAGAGAGATTGTTGAATACACTTTCAAAAAGGTCCTAACACCAGCTAATAATTGCTGCTGCTTCACTTCATAAAGGAAGAGCTTCAACTGTAGCCTATAGGCATCCTGAAGCAGACAAACTAACAAATTTAACAGCAATGTCATAGCTGAGTAAAAGCTGAAGAAAATATGTGGATTCAAAGCCATTATTCCGTGGTAGTTAAGAATGTGGAGTCAAGAAAAGAGATACGAGGAGCAATATTACACATGAAATACACAAGGATACTTGCTTGGGAAACTAGATGAGCAAATTGGATGTATTCTAAGCAAACATATCTAAGTAATAAATGAATACTTGCATGGAGGACTGAGGAGAATAATATGTATCTGCTGCTTCTCTATATGTTTAAACTCCGCTTGCAAGTTGGATAAAAAGGCCCGGAAATCAAGTTCAGTTAAAATATATCTGGCAAGAATATACCTGGTTGTAATTTACTAGAGGCTCCTCGAAACTAGGAGCCGAGGGAGTAATGAACTTAGGACATGCATATGAGAAGAGCTCATCATACAGAGCAAATGCCTCGTCATCATATCTTTGCATCCTCGCCATCTTCTCACCATACTTCTCCCTTAATTGAGAATTCACAGTTTCTTCAACGAGCTTCACTTGAGGGCACAGTGACAAAGATATAGCCAACAGGGCATACATCTGCTCATTTTTCTTCAGTATCTGCTCATACTGGGGTGACTTCTGGTGATACTGCTTTGTCTTATAAATATATAGAAGGATTTTATTAAATTCGTGGATAGCCTCCACGTACCTGTAATTTAATGAATCCATTTTCCAGATTAGAGAAAACAAAGGCAAAGCTACTCTGCTAAAGCCAAAGTAAATACAACTAGAACTTTGAGCACTTGGAAATCTGGGGAGGTGTCATCCTTGTCGATTTAACATGCCACTCACCCCCACCCCCCAAAAACAAAAACAAAAAAAGCTAGAGAACCACCCCTTCTTCAGAATGAAATAAACGAAAAGATTACCGCATCTACTGTTATTACGAATTGTCTGTAACCAGCAATATTAAACAGTCTTATTTTGAAAAATATTGTGTATAAATAATAAGTGACATGCCAATATCTTCCAGTGTTGTCAAAGGCGCGCTTAAGCCCTAAAGCGAGGCTCAAAACATGTTGAGTGTATCGCGTCGCTTAATGTGCACTTCAATATTGTCATCAAGATTCTAAGGCATATTTTTCCTTGCCAACAATTCTCTTCTGAAGAGTCGACACCAAACAATTGATATTTCACTTGATCATAAGTTTTTTTTCAATTCTTTTGTGCATATATTTTTCATTTCTACTTATAATTATTAGTCTTGGACTAGATATATATATTTGTGTTTTTTCTCCCTTTGCACCTTTTTTCATTAAAGCTCACACTATATTTGCGCTTTGCGCTTAAAGTCCCAACAAACCTTAGAGCTTTTTTGTGCTTTTTGCTTTTGATAACACTGATATCTTCTCCAATTCTAGGAAAAGTAGCATTACCTAACCAATTAAGAAAAAGTGAAATGCACACTTCTCTCAGATACATCCAGTTAGTGAAGTTGCAAATTATACTATTATTATTTTAAGGTAACAAAATTAGTAAATATATTAGCTGCACCAAAACCAGTACAATCAACCATAATTACAACATAGAATATACAGCAATATTTCCCAATCCTTAATCTTCTTACAAGGATCCTATAATATCAAGAATAGATTCAGGGTCTTCCATATACTCTTGTTTACACCAAAAATGGAACAGGACTAGAGACTGCATCTTCATTTTTTATTTTATTTTTATTAAGTAGACACTGTATCTTCATTTTTTTTTAATTAAGTAAACACTGCATCTTCATTTTCTGGATAGAACTACATATGTCTTCAAACATCTTTTGGTTTCTCTCTTTCCAAACTACCAAATGCAAGTTGGGACAATCTTCCATCTCTCCTTATGACTCTATCTTTTCTTCAGTTTCCAATGACACAATAAAACAGTTGTCTTTTGAAAATTCTGTTAGTTCCTTTAACTTAATTATCATAACATTACAGACAAGCAATTTTATGCAAAAATGAGGAATGAAATGCATATTTTAAGATATCCTGTTAGTAACCTCTTAACTATATTAGAGTGCACATGATCATACAAAACTGTGCAGTACATGTGTTAGAAATGCAAGAGTTAGGACAAAATAATTAGGAACATACCTTCTCAACATAAGATTAGCAAAGCCATAGTGATATATTGTGGTTATGTGGCTCCCAATAACACTGGTGTAAACACCTTGTTGAGTTATGTCAATTGGATGTAAGCACTTCAAGCCAGTATGATAATCACCCAACAGACAATGAACCCTGAGCAAGCCTATCATGCTGAAATAGCCTAAAACCTTCAACACATTACTTCCACCGTTGTAATCATACCCATCAGTAGCGGTAAATTCTTCAAGACCTTCCTTCTCCCTCTCCAATATCTGGATTATTGTAGATTTCTCCACAAGGGCTTGTAAGAAGTTGAGGACACCGTAGACGTTCCAAGCCTGATAAACATCATTGTTAGAGAAACTTTTTTAGATAAGATCATACGTGATTCATGAGAATCATAATACAGAAACCTATTGCTAGAAACAAGCATCTTAAATGTCAATTCAGGCTCTGACAACCAATCCATTCCCTTCATCTAATAGCCACTTTGCACTTTAATGCACAATATCCATCAATACCATATTTTTCTCCCATCACTAAAGCCTGTATAGCGTTGCCCATTATGCATGAACATCATTCGACAATGTATGACGTTGTCAAAAGCTACAAACTAAAAAGCAACTCTCCCTCAACCACAGCAATGTATGACCTTAACAGCAGGTTTTTTTTTTAAAAAAAAAAGCAACTACTCCGTCCGTCCCAATTCACATTATGTCAAGGTGTTAGGCATGGAGTTAAAAAAAAAAAAGAAGACTTTTAAGACTTAGTGGTCTAAAATAAGTTATAGATATTTGTGTAATTAAAAATCATCTCATTAAGGGAAAACAGATATTTTACAGTTAAATTGTTAACAAATATAGAAAGGTGGCATCCTTTCTAGGACAGATTAAAACAGAAAGAGTATCACACAAATTCGGGCGTAGGGAGTATTACTCAAATGCAGCACGTCTATGCCCTCTGGGTAATAAACTGCAAACCAAATAAAAATGCTAAGAAACAATGGTGTTGGATGTACAGTTACAAACAATGTTGCAGGGTGCAGTTATTCTTTTTTTTTTGGATGACGACGCTAGACCAGCTTGCACGCATCTCGACTATTCCACCGAGTACCAGCTACTAAGGATGTCAAATGGGCGAGTTAGGCTGAATTTGGACAGGTCAAAATGAGATGAATTAATAAACAAGAGGGGTTATTGACCTGCCCAAAAGTTACTTGGACAGAAAAAGTTGGGCAGAAATGGGCTAAAAAGCGGGTCACAACCCAAACAGCCCGATTCTTATCAAGTTTTAATTTCTTTAATTGTTCTTTTATCATTTTTTGGCTAAATACATAGCTAGTCCCTTAAAGGTGTCACAATTTTTCATGTAGACACTTTAACTAAGACGATGACCTATTAGACACTCAAACTATTAATAAAACGTGTCTATTGAACACAAAAACCTAAATCTGAAACAAAAAATAGTACGTGAAGCTCAATGGAAGCTTATGTGGACAAATAACCAATGATATTAGCCCACATCAGAAAAAAGATACAACTGTGCTAATCTTCCACAACCACAAGCAGACCCGCCATTTCTTCTGCTCACCCGCTGCGGCGCTGCCAATATAATGCTGGAAATGGCAGACCGATTTTATTTCCAATTTGAATATGCCAATACAGATTAACCAGACCCAGTTTTTTATTTGTGAAAATATAAGAACTACTGGACTAATTAGAAAAAGATGCAGTTCACCTAATTGTCATCATCTGTAAGCAAATCAAGAAATGAAAACGGACGATCTACTTATACAACCAAGAGAAAGTAAAGATCCAAAGAAAAATTGGTGATAAGAATAGTGAAAATAGTAGTGAACATAGGAAAGAAACTAATCTCCAATTAGCCATATTTTGCAGTATTCAAACAATTAGCTTGTGGCATTGAACAGAGGAAAGAAAAGGAAAAGTATCAAACCGTATTTTTTAACTATGATTTTGAATCTCATATTCCTCAGTCAGACACACTGTGAGATGTGGAAATGATTTGGTAACTTCGATTATCTGGTTTAAGAAGATGAGGACCAGGGACGAAATAATACAAAGTAGCTGCATTTTTTTGTTGACCTTTGGACAGTAGATAAATAAATAAGCCAAGTCAACAAATCTTTATTACTACACACTAAAAGATGTGTGAGTAACACAACAATGTCATGTCAGCATTTCATGTTCAATAGGCACACTTTGATGGTAGTTTCAGTGTCTAATAATTGAAGTGTCTAAACAGAAAATTATGACAACTTTAAGGGGCTGTCTATCTATTTGGCCCAATTTTTTAGTACCTAATAAAACTATTTTTTGCTTTATTATGGTTATATATAACATGTCTTTTTAGAAAATTTCGACAAGATTTCTCATGGGATCAATTTGGACTACAAATTAGCCCAATCTTTTATGGACAGAAATGAGTGGGCTAATAAATGTGGGAGTCAATGACCAGCAAAAGCTTGGGCAGGTCATGTTTTCATGGGATAATTTTGCCACCCCTACCAGCTACCTCCCACTAGTACAAATACCAGGTAACTCTACCCACCAAGGCTTAGGCAGATTGGAAGAAATCACCTAATATTTTCTCTCTACCAGAATTTGAACCTAAAATGTCACGGTTCTCCTCCCACTTCATTGATAAGTAGGTCACACCCTTGGGTGCTATGGGATGGTATTATTGTATTATAATACATGCACATACACATTATTCATGTAACCAACATTCAAGAGAATGTAGATCAGTCNTGAGAAAAATAGTTATGCCGATCAAACGAAATGATAGGGAGCTCGTCACCGTATTATAATACATGCACATACACATTATTCATGTAACCAACATTCAAGAGAATGTAGATCAGTCTGACAGTCGATGTTGTAATATTCAAACAAGTTCCGTAGTTTTATCTAAAACCAAGTTATCACCAAAGTTAAAGAGTAATAACGCAAACTAATAAAAACAAAAGAAGGATTTTAAAAACTTTAAAAGTAAAATAGAGAACTAACTGAACAAATTTCAAAATATTTCAGATGATTATTTATTTTCAAGAAAAATATTTCAGATGATTTTACAACTCAAACAATATTAATGGGTTAAATTAAAGGGAAGACAAAAAGGCAATGTAATTTGTAAGCCATACCTGGTCATATTGCTTCAGCAATGCAATCTCCTCCGCAGTTTTGCTCTTCATCTTTGCACGGTATTGACAGAATGCCTGGAATTGGTATACAAACTCATCTACCATGTCCCACAACCACTGGTTTGGCAATTGCATGTTAACCACACCATGCAGCACCACCTACAGCAATTCACATTCTATATGTAAGACACTAGATTTATTTCATGAAACCAATAAATGCACAGCCTTTGTTCCACACCATCAAGCTTAGTATATTATATCTACCAAGTTTTATACTGTAAATAAAGTGCATTCATCACCAAAAACATAAATAAAATACAATCATCCTGCAAGACCCACATAGTACTGCTCAAACTCCATTCATTTACCAAACAGATGCTATTAACCTAAAATGGCTTGCCAAAAAGGAGAGACTACATAAGATCAGAAGAGATGAGAAGAGGAGATACAAGAGAGAGAGAGATTTATACAGCACAAACAATCTATAAGAATAGTATTGATGACATGCAAATACTAAGATTGATGTGTGGACATACAAAATTACAATATTAAAATGACCACATTCGCCAAAAGGTGCAAATAACATGTATCGAGGATAAAATGAGAGAGTTGTTTGAAATAGGTTGTTCATGTCTAGCGTCGACATAAAGATGCACTCGTCCATATGTGAGAAACCATGTTGAGTGAAGGTGTTAAAAGGAGACAAAGTAGACCTAAGATAACATGAAAAGAAACTGTCTTGAAAGACCTACAATCTCCTGGAATCCATGCAGATTTAGCGAAAGATAAAGCGAAATGGAAGAAAATACCTTTACTAGGCAATAGCATTTAGTTGAAAATATGTTTCAGTCTTGTTAATATGTTTATGTTCCTATGGTTTCTATAAGTCATTTAGCCCTATCAGATATTATATGCCAGTAAATAAACATAAACTAGTACTGCAGACGGGGTCGGCATGAGACGTCGGTTCTTGATTAACATCCTTTTGCCACAACCTTTCTTTCCGAAAAATGCAGCCCCTACCATTAGTCGTCTATGGAGATCTGGGATTCGGTATTGAATCAATCCAACATTTCGTTCGGTCACTTCAGCAGTCATAAAAAAGGCCTAATTCTATTGAGTTGATTCCATCTCCTTGAATTTGTTCACATTCAGTAGCAGCTTGCTAGTGTCCTTTCAGGTCAGGAACTCCTGCAATAGGCAGCTAGCCTATTGGAAAAAGACTACTCTCATCCCTCTCCTTTCAATCGAGTGAGCAACTTTTACATTTTTAATTTAAAACAATGTTGGTATGAGATGAGTCTAAATGGAGAAATATGATTAGTGAGGACTGATACTTTCATCTAGCCCAATCCAACTTGTTTGGGACTGAAGCTTAGTTGCTCTTGTGCTTATTCAAAATCTAGTAGTAGTATATAACAAACTGGGTATGAGAGTTGGTGTTACGGAAAGTTGACACAGTGTTTTAGATGCCTACAAGAGCAGGAGTTCATCGAAAGTCGATAAAGCTATCACCAATATCTGGATTATGGTGCTTGCAAGTATTATTTGGTGTATATGAACAAGGAGGAATTGCATATGTTTTGATGATATTTCAGCTTCAAACTGCTCCTATAAAATGTTTGCTTAATCTGTTTAACCTTTCCACCTAATCGTTTTCTTATTTTGTCAGCTCCATAGTCTTACTCTAGCCTCTCTTTTGTACTTGGGCTTCTTAGTCTTTCTTTCGTAACCTTTGCATCTTCTTGATGCCTTTTAATGGTATATAACACACTGGGTAACTAGTGTTGTTCATTTCCTCGATCCATGTAATGTTTGGCCAAAGTACCACAATAGCTTGAAGGAAAAATATCTAACAAATGTCGGTGTGTGGGTGTGTGTAGTCAACGGGAACGAGAGACCAAAACACATAATAACAGACATGCACAGAAAAGGTAAACCAGAACTTCTAATGGGAAACTAAAAGAGTATCTATATTTTGTAGTTGAGCTTGGTCATGAAATTTTGCCTTGTCAAAATAAACGTCAATTAAGCCTCCAACTTCTCTTTATTTCTTCATCCTGTTTTTTTAGGGAGAGAGCGCGAGCTCAATTATTTATTTATTTTATAAGGTAGCTCAACTTAATATATTATCAAGTCTAAGTTAGGAAAGACTGATTCTGGGGACTTGAGAAACTTAGCAGTGTAAAGTAAACTTATTATAGTACTATTTTAAGAAATATAATTTTATAATGAATGTTCTACTAATTTGTTCACCATTTTACTATACCTACAAGCAAACCAAGTAGCTAGTTTTTCCACTTGCTTAAACGACCCCATCTACACACCACTACTCTTTCTTGATTCAATCTTTTTGACTGAGTTTCCTCGAAAAATATTTAAGTCTTTCCTGAGTCCATCTTGAGTAAACCATCGGCAGTGGAAGCTCTACCAAGTGACCCCATTCACCATCAATTTCCCTAAGAACTATTGCGACTCTAAATAGTCCCTCTACTCCATCAACCCCACATTCTTTAACATGACTCCACATCCAATCAATGCACACAAACTTATCCCGAACACTAGGCCGAACCTCCACATCTCTCATCTACTAACCTTGTCCTTAGAACCAGTATTGTCAAAGACGCGCTTAAGCCGAGAAGCGAGGCTCAAATGTGTTGAGTGCTTCACCTCGTTTAATGTGTGTTTCAATGTTGTCATCAAGGTTCTAAAGAATACTTTTCCTTGCCAATGAGCCTCATCTAAAGTGGCGACACTAAACAATTGATATTTCACTTTATCATAAAAAAAATTCAATTTCTTAGTCCATACCTCTACTATTCATGCTTACAATTATTAGTCTTTGACTAAGCATATATGTTTCTATAATTTTTCTCCTTTGCGCCTATTAAAACTCACGCCTTTTTGCGCTTAAACCCCAACGGACCTTAGAACTTTTTTGCTCTTTTTGCTTTTGCTAATACTGCTTAAAACACACTTTTGACTTGGATTCCCAAAAGTTTGACATACTTCAATGAATAATTATTAAGGGCAAATTAGGCTCAATGTCCACGGGGAGAAATATTTACACGCTTTAGTCCATGAGTATGTTACCTGGTTTAGCCTATACACTTGTATAAAGACCTTTTATATACTATTATACGCTTTTATATGTGTAAAGACCTTTTATATACTATTACACACTTTTATGTGTGTAAAGACCTTTTATAT